>APFE031021844.1:0-12278 GCA_000404065.3 Pinus taeda
TTCATCATTCATCATACAGTCAAAAATACATTTCAGTTCTCATTCAGAAAATAAATATTTCAACAAAGCATTCTGGCTTTGATACCAAAAATGACGCAGGGCTAGGCCTGCAATACCCAAAATCTTTCCCTCATTTGTGCATATAAACATACATCTCATCATCTTCCAAATTTTATACCTCAATGCCCGGCAAACTCGCCCACTACTATCTTCATCCTATGATTTAAAATCAGGAACCAACAATCATTACACAAAGAAAACTTGTCATCATTCAAACCAAATCAAAAATTCAATGCTTTCACAAGTAATCTTAATACTTCTCATTCACATATGGCTTGATTCAAGAATGAGCCCTTACTTTTCTCATTCAACCAGAATTCAAATGCCAAATAACACAATATGGTCACTCTTCTCTCATTCTATGGCCAATTGATCCATAGTCAGTTTTCTCAATAACACATGGTCTTCAGTTCAACATCTGAAATCAAATCTTTGACTTGGTAAAAATATACCTGTCCCCTTTAATACTTTCTAAATTGGATTTATTAAACCAACACATTTGTGCATTTATTTCCAGCTATGGTAAATTATAATATTCTGGTTTTGTTACACATCGAATGTCAACAACAACTGCCACACTTTAATTTACCTTAACATTTCAGAACGCGCCTTAGATTCTGGATCTCAGCATTCGATTTATGAGATTGATATTATTTCAAAAGACCATTACTTGTAATAAACCATAGGTGGGCTATGCATCTTTAAACCAATTGCATCAATTATCATATTGACTGTAATTTTTTCTTTATGATTCCTTCTACTAACTGCGCCTTGGAACACCTTTACAGTCCATTCATTCCTTAGAATTCCGCGAATTCTTCTATCTCGAATTATATAGCTTATGTTTTTAATAGGTTACGAACAAATATGATTATATCACAGATTCTACAAACCGAATTAACCATAAAACTACTGTGACAAACTCATACTTCCGCAATCCAATTTTACTCACAGATCGTCTGAATATGAATGTATACCTTTAAGTTCTTTTGTTGTTGCATAGTACCTCCTCTATCTCTGCTACGATTGCACTCGCTCCATTCTGTAAAACGTTAACACATTATAAGTATCAGCGCATGCAACAGTTTGTTTAGATTTTCAAAAATGATTTCGCCATTCTAGAAAATGAATTGCCACAACCGTGGAATCAATCTCCTCTTGGTTGATATTCGAACCAATCCTTTCTCTGAGATGATCGATTTTTCTGCGTCCTCTCTTCAAATGCTGACTTGGGTTCTGTGCCATCCTATTTTGTTCAACGCTGTAAGTCGACCACTTCTAAGCCTGCAGCATAGACTTCAATCATAATTTCAATACAACAAACACCCAATTGCTCCAATCGGTTTTTATATGCATTGATTTCTTTCAATAATTAATCCAAATTAATTACTGCAATATCCAACATTCAATGTCATTCAACCAACAACACCATGCACCCGTACCATAACTTGTAACTTCAGGGAAAAGCGTTGTTCTATTTCCATTCTGGTGCTGGGTACAAACTACAGATCGATTTAAAATAGCCATTCAGAAATAAGTTCACACAGTAACAATTGTTATATAAATATAGATCTGTTTATTGCACACTTCCTTTAATCGAGTCTCCCATAATAGATACTTCAATTCGAGCATATGCATTTAACCAGAATCCACACACAACTTTTCTTCTTATTCTTCACAAATTGGCATATCACTTTTCACAATTCACATACATAATTTACTCCAAAATCTCACTTCAGAAATCGAATATAAAGTTCCTCAATCCATCAATCAAAATATATAATACGAAGCAGTATTTCATATAAACAAAATGAGGCTACATACAAATTTATCTTTGGCCTGATATCCAACACTCATGGCCCTTTACAAATACTGAAGGCTTACAGCCTTGCTATTCAAGCCTACTCTCAATCTCCCAACCTCTCACAATCTCAATGTCTTGTTCTCTCAAAACCCCTTTCTATTTACACAATTGTAAAAAAAAAAATGGTCTAATTAAATGCTCAATCCCCTTAATATCTCAACAAATCCCTAAATATCTCAACATCCCTAAAAGATAGATTCTCATCCCTAAAACTTAGAAACTAATTCCAACTAAGGCTCCCTCATTAATTCTAAATAATCTAGAAACTAATTTCTCTCACATTTACAGTTTCTCACAAATAATTAATTAATAACTCAAAATAATATTAATATTTACATGAAATTTTAATATTTCTTCAAAACATGAAAACCCCCTAGCTTAAGTAAAATACAAGGTGTTTTTCGGAGATGACGCTCCTGCATCAGACTCCCCATGTAAGAAAATTCATGACCACCTGGTCATAAGTCTCGATATTTCCTCCCGGATTCCAAATTTTATTTTGTAATCTTTCTTTTCTTGTCAATTGCTTTACTGTTGTTGTTATCTACTGTTTTTCTCCAGGTTTCCATTTTTTGTGTTGTAGTGCTCCACTTGCTCTGCCTTCCAAGTCTGCTACAGTCTTTCTCTTGTTGTCTTTCCTTTTCTTTCTTATTGTCATCTTTCTCTGGGATTCTTTTGTCATCAGCTTTCTGATGCTTTCAATCTCTCAGTCCAATAAATCTCCTGACTGTTGATTTCTAGCTGTCTGCTGAGCTAAGATGGCTTGCTCAGTTTGTACTGTCACTCGCTGACTTCTTGCTTCTAGGCTTGTTTCTGTTCTGACTGCCACCCGATCATCCATGCCCTCTTCTCTTCTGGAACAAAAAACTTCTTCTTCCTTCATTTGACTACTCAACTGGGTCAAATGTTCTGCAACAATACCTGCATTTACAAAACACTTGTTAGAACAAAAATGAGAAGGCATCAGTGCCTTGTCCTCCTTTGCCAGCGCTTCAGTATGCTGTTTTGAATTCTCCTCCACTATAAGCATATCAGTATGTTGATTCTCGTTGCCCAAAGAATCCTTTGAATAATTCTCAAGACTGTTAACCAGTCTTCCTCTCACACCATCTGTTTCTAAGATGTTTTTCTGCTCTTGTTCACTGTACTGAACTCTTTCGTCTGTTGTAACCTGTCAATCATAATCTGAATTTATCAACAAGTATTCCAACAATGCAATTTCTTTGTAGCATTGCTGAAGCATATCATCATCACCTGCATTCATACATAAACTTTCAGTTTGCATAAAATTTTCAATAGTATCATTGCTTTCTCTTTCAGAGTACTTATCATTTCCTGCTTCCTTTGTCTTTGTTCCCTTCTGAGATCTTGCTATCTTAGCATCAATCTGAACAGCCTTCAGATTCAACTCTTCTCTCTCCTGAACAAACTCTAAAGCTTGCCCATCTCCCTGTACTGTACCTGCAAACACACACAATTCATTAGTTTTAAAACCACAAGACTTTTCAGTCTTGACTGCTTCCTCAAGCACCCCCCTCTGAACAAATCTGCATGTGGAACCTTCAAATTCCAACTCTGGCTCAAGAAATCTAAGTTCCTTTTTCAACAAGGCAATCACAATTTGCCTCAACCTCCTCTGCAATTGTCGCCAAATCACTTTCTTTCCCTTTAGTAGAAAGAGCCATTTTCTATTCTGATCTTCCTTCTCTTGCAGCCATTCCTCTAGTACCTGCAATTTGACTTTCATTACCGCAATCTCTCTTTCCCTGACTTCTGCAGTCATCTCATCATTGTGGCATTCCTCTAAACCTCTTCTTTGATCCTCCATGATCATATTCTCCATGATTTTATTACTCACCACGAGTTGTACTAGCCTCTACGACAACAATCCCTTATGCTGCCACTTACATCACCAAGCTCTCCTCACTCAGTCTTTTGGTAAATACTTGGTTCACTACCTCTGGAACCTATCGAGCACTCTCTCTGCTCTCTTCAAGCTATCTCTTCAACTCACCTTCTTCTTTAGGACACTGCAATTGTCCTCCTCATTCAGCCTTTAGCAGAATGCCAAGTTCACTACCATCATCTTCTCTGCAACCATAAACTGCATTTACAAATTTCAAATCAGAAAAATCATCTTACCTCCTAAAATCTTGCATGATCTTTTCCTCCGTGCAATCCTGTTCACTTGTGTAGTTTGCATATCAAATTTAAAACTCTGATCTTCCTTTCATCATTCATCATACAGTCAAAAATACATTTTAGTTCTCATTCAGAAAATAAATATTTCAACAGAGCATTCCGTCTCTGATACCAAAAATGACGCAGGGCTAGGCCTACAATACCCAGAATATTTCCCTCATTTGTGCATATCAACATACATTTCTTCCAAATTTTATACCTCAATGCCCGGCAAACTCGCCCACTACTATCTTCATCCTATGATTTAAAATGAGGACCCAACAATCATTACAGAAAGAAAACTTATAATCATTCAAACCAAATCAAACATTCAATGCTTTCACAAGCAATCTTAATACTTCTCATTCACATATGGCCTTATTCAAGAATGAGCCCTTACTTTTCTGATTCGACCAGAATTCAAATGCCAAATAACACAATATGGTCACTCTTCTCTCATTCTATGGCCAATCGATCCATATTCAGTTTTCTCCAGTTCAACATTTGAAATCAAATCTTTGACTTGGTAAAAATATACCTGTCCCCTTTAATACTTTCCAAATTGGATTTATTAAACCAACACATTTGTGCATTTATTTCCAGCTATGGTAAATTACAATATTTTGGTTTTGTTACACATCTAATGTCAACAACAACTGCCACACTTTAATTTACCTTCACATTTTAGAACACGCCTTAGATTCTGGATCTCAGCATTCGATTTATGAGATTGATATTATTTCAAAAGACCATCACTTGTAATAAACCATACCTGGACTATTCAGCTTTAAACCAATTGCATCAATTATCATATTGACTGTAATTTTTTCTTTATGATTCCTTCTCCTAATTGCGCCTTGGAAAGCCTTTACAGTCCATTCATGCCTTAGAATTCTGCCAATTCTTCTATCTTGAATTATATACCTTGTGTCTTTAATAGTTACGAACAAATCTGATTATATCACGGATTCTACAAACCGATTTAACCATAAAACTATTGTGACAAACTTATACTTCTGCAATCCAATTTTACTCACAGATTGACTAAATATGAATGTATACCTTTAAGTTCTTTTGTTGTTGCATAGTACCTCCTCTATCTCTGCTAGGATTGCAGTCGCTCCATTCTGTAAAACATTACCACATTATAAGTATGAGCGCATACAACAGTTCGTTTAAATTTTTGAAAATGATTTCACCATTCCGGAAAATGAATTGCCACAGGCATGGAATCAATCTCCTCTTGGTTGATATTCGAACCAATCCTTTCTCTGAGATGATCGATTTTTCTCCGTCCTCTGTTCAAATGTTGACTTGGGTTCTGTGCCATCATATTTTGTTCAATGCTGTAAGTCGACCACTTCTAAGCCTGCAGCATAGACTTCAATCATAATTTCAATACAACAAACACCCAATTGCTCCAATCGGTTTTTATATGCGTCGATTTCTTTCAACAATTAATCCAAATTAATTACTACAATATCCATCATTCAATGTCATTCAACCAACAACACCATGCACACGTACCATAACTTGTAACTTCAGGGAAAAACACTTTTCTATTTCCATTCTGGTGCTGGCTACAAACTACAGATCGAATTCAAATAGCCATTCAGAAATAAGTTCACACAGTAACAATTGTTATATAAATATCGATCTGTTTATTGCACACTTCCTTTAATAGAGTCTCCCATAGTAGATACTTCAATTTGAGCATATGCATTTAACCAGAATCCACACACAAATTTTTTTGTTATTCTTCACAAATTGGCATATCACTTTTCACAATTCACATACATAATTTACTCCAAAATCTCACTTCAGAAATCGAATATAAAGTTCCTCAATCCATCAATCAAAATATATAATACGGAGCAATATTTCATATAAACAAAATGAGGCTACTTACAAATTTATCTTTGGCCTGATATCCAACACTCATGGCCCTTTACAGATACTGAAGGCTTACAGCCTTGGTGTTCAAGCCTACTCTCAATCTCACAACCTCTCACAATCTCAATGCCTTGTTCTCTCAAAACCCCTTCCTATTTATACAATTGTAAAAAAAAAATGGTCAATTTAAATGCTCAATACCCTTAATCTCTCAACAAATCCCTAAATCTCTCAACATCCCTAAAAGATAGATTCTCATCCCTAAAACTTAGAAACTAATTCCAACTTAGGCTCCCTTATTAATTCTAAATAATCTAGAAACTAATTTCTCGCACATTTACAATTTCTCACAAATAATTAATTAATCACTCAAAATAATATTAATATTTACATGAAATTTTAATAATTCTTCAAAACATTAAACCCCCTAGCTTAAGTAAAATACAAGGTGTTTTTCGAAGATGATGCTCCTGCATCAGATTCCCCATGTAAGAAAATTCATGCCCACCTAGTCATAAGTCTGGATATTTCCTCCTGGATCCCAAATTTTATTTTGTAATCTTTCTTTGCTTGTCAATTGCTTTACTGCTGTTGTTATCTGTTGTTGTTCTCTAGGTTTCCATAAATTGTGCTGTAGTGCTCCACTTGCTCTGCCTTCCAAGTATTGAGTTGATGGTATTGGTTTGTTATGGTTTTGGACCATGGTATTGAGCAAGGCCTAAGACTATAAAAGGAGAAGAAGATCATTAGTCAAGTGTATGGAGAAAAGCTTGAATATCTGAAGAAGTAGGAGATCTAGAATGCAGGTTATGGGTTGCTTGATCTAAGCCAAGGAGAGATCTCACAAGTTGATGGAGAACAAGATCTAAGGAGAGATCGGGATCAAATGGTTTGGAATGAACTATCTCTATATGGTTGATTATGCTCTGTATACTCACACATGTAATGTTCTGAACTAGGTATAAGTTAAGTTTGAGATACCTGCAAGTCTAGATAGAATATTTATAAATCTGTACATGGGTTGGCTTTGGTAAAAGGGTGTACACACGCGGGGTTGGTTCGTCCAAGTAGCGTATACGATTTAAGCTGTGATTTTGGATGATACAGTTGGTTCTGAATATTGTTGCAAAGTTTAGTGTTCTGCTCTGTGTTCTGGTGACTGGTTTTGTTGACAAGGTTTTCGTATTGGCTATTGATGTTGCTAAGTGTTTGTGAGCTTCAATGATATTGATGGGTCCAGTATGAAAATTTGATGAAACGTGGCCTGCAGATTATAGAGTTGTGCTTTAGTGTATCCAGTCTGAAAATTTATGAAACGTGGTACCTGGAGGAGAGAAGATTGTAGGTCGGTGCCTACGTACTAGTATCTTAGCCAGTACAAGAACTATGGGGGTTCTAGCTCCCCTCCAGGAGACGCTGGAGAATGAGAGAGGGTTGTAGCTCTATACAGGTTGCAGCCTGCATACTGGTAAAGGACTGCACCAGTACATTGTAAAAGAAGTTTCTCATTAAAGGAAGATAGAAACAAATTGCAGCAGGTGGTTTTCACCCACATTGGGTTTCCACCTTATCTCATGGTGTTCATGTGTGCTTCTTGTGTGTGATGATATGTTCTGTTTATTGCTTCTGTTTACTGTTCATATGGTCAATGAAGTTCTGATGCATTATCTAAAGATCAACATGTAATGGATTATCTCACTTATAAATAATCTGGATATAACCTAGTTTCTTTAGACACAATCGTGTATACATGTGAATATCCTTAACTGAAGTACAAGTGGAGCATCCTTCTACTTGGGAGACTATTAAGTATCCTAGTTACATAAGAAGCAATATTAAGTATCCTTGTCTACAATAAAAGTAGAATATATTATAGTAGTAACCTGTTGTCCTCTTGATGAAGAAAACCTTACAATACATAAAATTAAAATGTGATGAGCCTATTTCAATACTTCGTGACAACACAAGTGCAATAAACATCTCTAAGAGTCCAAAGGTGCATTTTAAGACTAAGAATATTGCTATAAGTTTCACTTTCTAAGGGATCAAGTAAGAAAAAGAATACTAAGCTAGAATATGTTGGCCCTGAAGGAGCATATTTTAGACATCTTCACTAAGCCACTTCCCAAAGAGACATTTGAGTATCTTAAACAGAAATTGGGAGTAATTTCTACTCCAAATTGATTCGCACAATCTTCGGTAAAGAAAGAAAAGGGGAGAGACAGTTTCGAGGGGAGTTAACCTTTGTTTTTTGATGTCAAAAGGGGAGAGAAAGATCAAGAAACACATAGGCAATTGGAGCATGATCACAGGGGGAGTGTGATTGTTGCCATCAATGAAAAATGGGGAGATTGTTGGCCAAGTTGGCTCAATATAGACCCAAAATGCACTATAAATAGGCGCGAGAAGGATAACTTCAAGGATATCACTGAAGATATTTTAGATCTATTCAAAAAAGCAAAGAAAATATATTTAAGGTTCATAACTCATGAACTTGAAGTGAAAAAGAGCTTATGTGGAGATACTTTCTAGGGAAGGATTTTTGGCACATTTTGAATTCTTTTTAGTTTTTTTAAGGTTTTTTGTATTATTTTGGAAGATTTTTTGGCACACATTTTGATTGTTTTTGGCCCTGGTTAGAAGCCTAATTACATAAATATTCTTGAGGATATAACTTTGTCCCCTCTGAAGGCTGAATTTTAGATTTTTATAGAGGGTTGAATTCCAATGTCGAAGGCTAAATTTCAGACCTATCATGGGACCAGTTATCTATCCCTATTGAGGCCAAATTTTAGGAATGATGTTCTAGTACAAATAAAGTTGAATTCGGACTTATTTTTAGGGATAAATCCTAGAGTGTTTGAAATCAAGATTCACTGTAAAAAAAATAGCACTAGGTGACCTAATGAAATATTTCTTACTTACAGAATGATTGTGCCTTTTGTTATGATCCCCAAGTATTAGCACTTAGTTAATGATTTTGAGGTTGGAACTTACCATGTAAACTTATTAAAGTCATGTTGGTTTGTATATATGTCAGTATTTATTGAATCTTCCCAATTATAAATATATGCCTCACTTCTATGAGGCCACATATCTACTCTTTAGATTTTGTATCCTTGGTGTTGTATATAATTTCTTCAATGGACTTGTAAGAAAATTCAAAACTTCGCAACGCTACTTCTAGGTAAAGTAAGGGATATAAACATGAAAAAGACTTCATGTGTAGATCATTTTACAGTCTCTTAGGGAAATATCTATCTTATTACACATATATGAAGATTACTTCAACTACAATGAAAATGAAATATTATAGATTTTAAAGTTTCATTAAGCATGTTATGACAGCATAGAATTCAGTCCCACTATCTTAACAAATCATGTTGTAAAATAACAATGAATATTGATTGATCCATGAGAAATATCTTATTTATGATGAAAAATTTAGAATAACAATTGTACACTTCATATTATCCTAGTAATGAAAAGAAAAACATCCCAGTTCATCTTGAGTTGGTGGAACAATTCCTTTCACAAATCTTCCGAGTAAAAGAGTCTTTGATGCGTCCCAAACCTAGATATGTTTTCCACAATTACTACAAACTTTTTTCAATAATACAAAGGCCAAGCAAGGCATTACACCAAACTCTACAAGCCAACCTTTGGAGCTACCAACAATTCAACATCACACGAATTTTCAAATCCCATGAGCTTCCACTTACATCACACAAATCATTAAGAAGGGCCACATATTTGCATCTAACAAGTGGAAGCACCCTAATACTAGTATCCAATTAGCATTGAATATTTGTTACAAAAGTAATACATGATCTTACGAGATCGGATGATTTGATGTACATGGTTTCAGATCTCTGAAATGTTCCTTTGCATAGTTGATGTACATGGTTTTCTTTCCAATAAAGCTATTGTTAATTCATGTCATTGATAGTTAGACTAGATTAGCTAGGACTTTGATCATTTGCAAGACTTTGTTGATTCGGTTGAATGCACACTGTGCAGGGCATTTCCACCACTCTTTCGTCCACCTAAATGTCATCTCAGCCACCTGTTCCATCTCTTAGTTGGGTTCCTCGTCTCCCATATATCCTTTTTCCACGTAACCCTACCTACTTGCTCAATCATTGCCTTAGCCTTCTTCAAGCCAAGTCATCCTTCTACACCTTCTCACCACTCCACCCACCACTTTCTGGGTCACTCAAGACCCCTATCCTACCTCCTTATCCATCCATGCATCTTCCCTCACTCACCCATCCTCTAAAATCCACTTTTTAAACATCTTGTAGAAATTTCTGAACATCGTGTAGAAATCTTTGAACATCTTGTAGAACCCCTACAGAATTCCTGTAGAAGCTCACAAATGAGGTTTCTTGATAGCTAAACTTTTTGAAACTCTCTGGAAGGGTTTTGGGGACTCCTTAGATCCTCACTGAACCTTCCCAACCTTTTCCAAGCATTCCTCCTCCTTGATCCACCCCTGCACAGTAAAGAACAGTGAAAGCATATGCATGATAAAACTGACAACTTAATCAAAATTACAAAAAGATGTTTTCTTAGGACAGAGGTAGTCTAGACACATGTATTTTACCTTCATAGAAGTAATGGCATCTCTTTCAGTAGTTTGTATGCTCATCCTTGCATCAGTAGGACTAGACGGTAGAATTAGGGTTTGCTAGGGTTTGCGCTTTTCTCCAGATTTTCAATCTCTTTTCGAAAATAGATTAGCTTTCTTCCAGTTAGCTTTCATCCATCAATTACAAAGCTTCTTCTAAGATCTCATAGAAGTTGGCTTAAGCTCCTAGCGGACTTGTGCCAGCTGACCAAGTGGCAGCTGTGACAAGAGCTAGTACTTGTGCATACAGCACCATCGCTTCCAAGTTTGTTACGAACGATCGGGTTGATAAAAGTAAAGAAGGGAGTCCCAGGAGTTGCAACATTATTGCTGCAATACTGGAGCCCACCACCTACATAACAATAATATTGTAAGGGCACAACAATAACAATAGTGGGATTCTATGGAGCACAATAATAACAACAATACAATAAGGGGGTTCCAGTAATAGCAATAAGGGTCTACACTAGTATTACAGGGACCTAACGCTATTTTAGCAAAAATTAGAGCCAATAGCCCAATATATAAAAGTTGGGGTACCATTTGGCTATTGGATAGTTATCGGTATCTCTTGATACAAGTGAACAACAACAGAAGTAAGGTGGTGTTTGGACCATAATTCATAGGCAAGATGTTTATGCTTGGTTTCAACCTCATTTGGGAAAATGAGAAGCTAAACCCCTTTAGGGGAAGAATCATCAAATTGGGAGTAGTTAAATCCCTTTCCCATTGGTTTTAAAGGGGAATAATGATCATCTATTAGCACCTCAAAGCCAAGAGGAGAATGATAATTCATTGGCACTTCAAAAGAAAAGGGAGAGAGTGAGAAAACAATGGTAGTTTCATGAGTCTAACTTAGGGATTTAAGCCAAAAAGCCATCAATGACTAGTAATGTTAGGTTGTGTTTCCATCAATACCAAAGGGTAGACTGTTGAGTATGTTGTCATTGTTGTCAAGTCTAGCCAGTGATGTCAAGTGATATCAAGTTTAGGGTGATCTTGTTGAATTTTCATGCATGATGCTTATGTTGTTATATATGTCTTGATTGTTTCTATTAAAAATGTGCTAAGCTCATGATGACTTGGTTGTTTGTTGAGTAGCCCATCTTAGAAGGCACTTTGTTTGCAAGTAACTTGTTCAAATGCACATGAAAATTGTTTGGTTGCATAGCTATCTCAGAGAGCTTCCATTGGTATATGGAAATTATTTTGACTCTTCAATAATGAAGAAAAATCTTGAGTTTGAGGTAATGGCTTTCAATAAAGATGTGGACCCTAGATGACATGGAAAGGTGACTTGGCAGAGAAAGGTGGTAGATGATGATGTGGCACCCTATGGTCATGACACATGATAGGTGAATTTGGCCTTTTTGGGTGGCCAAGTGACCCTTTTTCAAGTAACACGTGTCAGTGACATGGTGGTGATGTGCATGACAAGTGGCAGACAATTACTTGGAAATGACATGGAAAGGACATATCCCATCATCCATAAGCCACGGGTGCATAGTAGTGGTTGCATGTAGTGGACCGAATTAACCTCATTTGGAACCACATTGAACAAAAGTAAATTGCATGGGACAAAACCTTCAACCCCCGCCCTCCCCTCACTTGTTAAAGTGTGGACAGGTGTGGGAGGAGGGAGGGTTGAAG
>APFE031021845.1:4099-28241 GCA_000404065.3 Pinus taeda
TTTTTATTTTTATTTTATTAAAAAACATTGAAAAATAAAATTATTTATGACTTTAGAAAAGGAAAGATGTGAGGAGATGTTAAAATTCAACTAGGGGAAGAATTAATTAATTTTTTGACCGAACATTGAAAATGGGGTAGTGGGTGAACCGTGTAAAAGGGTCCACATAATAATTTATTAGGGATTTAAGTCCAAATATCTCTAATTTTATTGGTATGATGCATTCAAATGTCCAGAACTTTAACGATGATGTCAAAAATGAGGAGGGTCCATGTCATTTATTTAGGTATCTGGAATTTTATGGTTCTACATCTAATTGTCCACAACGCTGAAGACAAATTGAAATGCCTGGTGCTTTTAGTTTTTCGGGGTGATGTAACATAGAAAAAGCTGGGGCAGATGCCTCTTCGTAAGGGCATACTATTTAGTCATTGTTAAAAGTTGTTTGTTTATTTGAAAGTGTTTGTGGTCGTGTTAGAAATTGTCGTTTATTTGAAAGTTGGTCTTGGTGTGTGATTTATTGAATTGATGTGAAAGTGTGGTTTTTTTAATATTTGTGTAGTTTAGTTTAGTATTTTTGGTTTAGTTTTGTTGTTGTTTGTTTTTAATTAATTTTTTTTGGTTGTGGTTCATGGACATTTTGATCAATGGGTGGATCGACCCCGAAGGGAATCTAGCCCCACGACCCAATAGCTAGGCCTAATCTCAAGGGCTTCGGGGAGAATAGACCCTGTGACTTCCCTGTTGGCGAGGCACTTGATTTTGACCAATGAGCTAACCCTTGGGGCTTTAATATATATATATATATAATATAATATATATATATATATAATAATGATGATATTTGATAATTGAGAGAGATTGTGGAGTAAAGTTGTTTTTTTAATAATGATATTTTTTAAATTATAGTTGTTTTGTCGTCTTCTTTTTTTAAGGAAATAACCTTTTTTCTACTAGTTTAGCTTATGATTATATTGTAATGATAAAAAAATTTGTCATGGTTTTCCAATTTGGAAATTAGATTACCGATAGAAGTTTAACTATCTTAAGGCCAAATATAATAAAGAGAATAGTGAAAATTACCACTATAACAAAGTACTTGACATCCCATATTTATTTATTCCATAAAGTCTCAAAATAAAGTATATGCCTAACTAAATAAGCTCACAAGGACTACATGATAAAATAGAAGGAAAATTTGGTCATAATCATCAAGATGAAGTCAAAACGTCAATACGTTTTGTTTAAATTATATTGTTAGAAGGAGCTTGTTAACCTCCCTTACTAAGCCACCCTTCCATGGGAGCCATGTGAAGTGCAGGCATTCCAAGCGAGCTATAATGGCTATATGCTCCCTCTAAATGTCATTTAACTATTAGATGATTTTGTTTCTTGTGTCATTTTGATCTACAAGGACCTTTCCCAAAAGACCTTTAACTTTTAATATAGATATATCATTTGGAGGTCCTGGTTATGTCTTCCTCTAGTATAACCAGGGTTTGGAATCTAGTCTGCCACTTTAGCCTACACCTATGAAGGGGTGTGAGACTGATAAATATAGGCAGAAGAACCATCTTTGAAAAAGGTATGAGATCCACTAAGGTCTCCACATCCGCTAACACCTTGTCTAGAGCACATACGCTGACGTGACATGTTTCTGGTAAAGGCAACACATATAATGCAAGTGGGGGGTGGAGGCCAAAATGTGTGCACATGGAAAAGAGTAGAGGGGATACATGTAGACAAAGACCAACCTGAGAATAGAGAAAAGAAAGAAGATGCTCAATGTAAGAAAAAGGAAAGATTCTACTATAGAGAACAAGCCTACACCAAATAAGACCTTGAAGCCTATGAGTGAGAGAGATATACCAAACTAAAAAAAAAATGAAGGCTGCATCTCTCAAGACTTCATAATAGTCACACTTACTAGAAGTGAGAACATGAAATAAGATAGAATTCAAAAGTTGTTGTTCGACCATCCTTGCATACCTGAGATTTGCACCAAATTATAACCAAATAAGTCCACAAACGTAGCACGCACTTGAGCCAATAAAATTTCTTTCCACTGCTAACATTGACTTGAGTTGAGAAAATGGCTAGATAGAGATAGAAAAGCATAAGGTAACTAAACCTGCTTCATAGACCACCACTCAACCTTGACATGTACCAAATAAAATGGAAGGCTCAAGCTAAACATAAGATAAAGTACAAAAGAAAGAAAATAAACTTGGGAGGCTAGACTACAAGGTCTTGGACCTTCCCCTAGCCAAGCGCCAAGATGCAACAGACTTGTATTCTTTCTAATATGGACAAAAGAGGAAGGTTGAATGCCTTCCTTCCACCACTCAATTGGGATCCCAACGCAACTATCATTGAATAAACCAGAACTATCCAAAAAACTAATGACATTAATGTTGGAGGTATCTCAAAAACTAGCATAGTAAAATCACATTTAATGTTATAGATATGTTGTGACGTGAAGGCATGTGGTGGAGGGTGGCTACAATGCCACCCTTCTTAATTGTGTCAGTTGGCTATGGGACAACCATCCTATCCTCCTCACTTCCATTCATCAACACCCTCATCAGGGTGTTTTGAACTTAGCATTGAGGTATAGTTTTCACCAAGTTTAATTAATAATCTTTTAATAGTCAAAGTTAGAAGACAAAATTAACTTTGGGACATGTCACTTTGATAATTCATGAATAGATAATATAAATACTATGTGTTGGGAACCTATTTAATGTTGAGTGACTAATTCATCTTCGCCCCTATATGCAAAGCCCCTGACATGCATGTATACTGCTCTAGTCTAAAATTGGTGTGAGGGGGCAAGAAAAAGGAATTTTCTTGCTGTACATGATCAAGTGCCATGCACTCTAGTTTGTTCATACTTAAGGTTCCAATCTCTCTTACTCATAATAATTGGGTTGTGACAAAGGTCACCAATAAAACTTGTTCACCCACTTTAGAAAATTTACTCAAGCTCTTTAGATTAGACTATTTGGTTCAATATTCTATTCATGGAAAAATGCCTTAAGAGGAAGAAATAAAACGTTATTAGTGAGCTTACTCATCATTAAGAGTTTGGGCAAAGAGGCTTTGCTTATTAAGTGGAAAATCTTATTAAACTATTGTAAGCTACTATTAAAGATAAATTTTCATTAGTTTACCAATGTAGATTTCTAATTTCACATGTTTCTATTCTCTAATAATGTCATTTAAAAAAATATGCAATTTATAAATTTCCATCTACTTAATTGTAAATTTACTAAAATATATCTATTTTAAATATAATTTTATTGGTTAACAATTAATATAAATAAGTATCATTACTATATATATATATTATATATAAATATATAATATATAAATAAAATATAATTTAAAATTTAGATTAATTAAAAAAATAATTATTTATTTTAATTTTCTAATTATTAAAAATTAAATTTATTTTTCAATAATTCATACTCATTTCTCTAAATCACCTAAAAAAACTTCAATTAAACTTAATAATATAAGTTTGTTAAAATTATAATTATGTATTCAACACTATATTTCAAGTATAAATAACATAATCTTTACCTTAACATTTTTTTTAAATTTTATGATGGATATTTATAACAAAAATCATTAAAGTAAAAAACTACTCATGACTAGAATAATATGTAGTAGAAAATCTAATGGCCTAAACTAGTTTCTTAAATTGATAAAGGGGTAAAAAATGATTTTATAACTAATTTTAATTAATTATTAATATTTAAAAACAAATAATTTTTAATCTATATTATTTAATTATATTAATTATATATAATATATATATATATATATATATATATATACATAATATAGATATATAAATAAATAAAGTCCAATTATATTTTTTTAACTATTTTTTAAATATGATCTTTCATAACAAATGTATTTATGTATAATGCATGTTCTATCCAATTATATTTTTTTTACTATTTTTTATTACTTTCTCTAAGTTAAACTTTCATAAAAAAATAATAAGTTTTTATTAAATTAATTATGTTTCGGTTGATGGTTTAATATAGAGTGTAATTTACTTTATAGACAAAATGACTTTTTTTTTTCCTGGTTGATTTTAACTAAAATCTGAGAGATTTTTAAAAACTCAAATTTAAGTTGTTTAATCTATGGAATTTGAGAGCCAAAAATCTTTTGGATGTTGAATCTATTTATGCATTTAAAAATTTATTTTAAACAACAAAAATCACAATCTTACTTGAAATTATATTGCTGAAGAAGATTATTTCATCTATAAGTTAGATTACACCTTAATATAATGGTATGTTAAAATTCACTTATCAAATAAATTATGTAATCCATTCTCTCACATAACTAAGTACAATTGGTTGGAAATCTTGATTGACTTTCGAGGGAAAGAAATTCATATTTCAGCATCATAGCCAAATGAACTGCTTCCAAAAGTCTATAATAAAAAGTTGTAGTCTAACGAGACTGCTTTTTTGTCCTGAAATTATAGAAATTCTGGCAATATTTTGATAAATTCCGGATGAGATTTTTGTAAATCCAAGTTATAGCTGTCAAACTTCAAGATTTAGGGTGTCCAATGGTTTTTGATGGCGCTGAATCCATTTTCACTATCAAAACATAATTTAAACATTGTTTCTATAAATTTGTTGAAATTTTTTGGCTCAAATTCCCGCAAAAATGACCATCCAAACAATTCCTCCACCTAGATAAACTTGTCCCTAATAAAAACATAGAATTCATCTATGATTTTGTCAGAATGATTATAGTTAATCGTTATACTTACATCTTCATATAGCGATATCAATAAGAGGGCATTCCTTTGACATTGATTTCTAAATTGATATTCATATAGCGGTATCAATAGGAGGGCATTCCTTTGACATTGATTTCTAAATTGAGTTTTGCATTTGTAATATAAATTATTGTTAGTAACCTTGTAATAGTGATTATGATTAATATGTTAAAAATTAGCAATTATTTTTTTAAATATAATAATTTAAACTTTTAAATGGAAGTACCCTCTCCTAGCCAGTTATATTAATAATTATGCCATAATCATAGTTCTATGGATTATTTTTAGTAGTAATTAAATAAGTTACATTTTTATGTGTTATTTAAAAAAATAAAAATAAAGTAAGAAATTATGATAATTAGATTTACAATGTAATTGAAGGATTATATTATATATTTGGTTTATTTATTTAGATTTCCTTTTTATTTTATATTTAGGATTATTTACTTTATTGACTCTATTCTCAAACATTTGTATTTGTATTTTATTTAGGTAATTTTTTCTACCAACTTTGTTTTATATTATTAGATCTTTCATAAAACATTGATTACCTATGTTTGATAGGTAAATTTGACCTTTCTTAAATTTGCAAATGTATCGCGAAGTGTAAGAGAAGGTGTTTTTTATATTCTAGCTCCCCTCTTTAGCTCCTTGGGTAGTTCTCATCTTATTGTTTTACATTTCAACATGTGAGAGTTAATTTTTGGTTGTGCTAATACATTTGTTTCAAGCCTTGGAATATTAATCTTTGAGTAGTTTTTCATTTTTAGTTGATGTTGGTTGGTTTTAATCAAAATCCCATCATTGTCTATCACTAGCAATTTTTTTCTATAGAAAATCAAATTTCCCATTACAAGATAATATTATCTAGTACATGCTTGTTTTATATGTAATTATATAATAAAGAGTATTGTTTTTCACTTGTAGGCAACCTATGATTAAGTACCTTTCTTCTTGTTTGATTTGATCTTGATCCCCGTATTTCACATCCATAAAGTATTATTAGGTTATGAGCATTTTAAATAGGGATTAAAACACTTGCCAATCCCAAACCTTTATTATCTAGAGTTAATATTGCAATATGAGGAAAAATCCTTGCAATGTTTTCCTTGTGTGTTCATCCAACCTTAACTGCTTATCAAAATCTAGCTTCAAATATTTATAATTTCCAGATATATCTAGTGACTCTCCTATTAAGTTGATTCATGATTATCTTGTTTTTTCCAAGAAAAGACCATTGTCTTAGTTTTCCTTGTGTTCAAATAGTTGTTAATGTAACACCATCTACATACAATAATATATTTATGAAAATCCCTCAATATTGCAATGTGAAGAAAACTCTTTGTAATTTTTTCCTTGTGCATTCATCCAACCTTAACTAATTATCAAAATCTAGTTTCAATATCTATAGTTTTTAGATGTATCTAGTGGCTTACATATTAAGTTGATTCATGATTATCTTGTTTTTTCCAAGGGAAAAATATTGTCTTAGTTTTCATTGTGTTCAAATATCTTCCAACCTCTATGCAAAAGGACTCTAAGGCCCTAGATGATATACTTGTAGGTTGTGTCCTATTTGTTAATGCAACACATCTACATATAATAGGATCTTTATGAAAATCTTCATTTTATCCATTCATTCATTCCTTTCATGTAACAACCCTTGGTTGATTTTCTATGTAAATGGAAGGACGTTATAAAGGAAAAAATGAGACTAAGGTCTCGGGACATGTATTTCAAGCTAAATGGAGGGAAAAACATTAAAGTGGGTACCACTTATGATTAATTAATGGATGTGGAAATTTGCGTTGGCATTAACAAAAGGAAAAAAGAAATAAATGACAATTTAATAAAAGAAATAAAGGAAATTAGGAGAAAAGGAAGATGAAGAGACAAGAATATGCATGCAAGGGAAATTAGAGAGAAAATAAAGGAAAATGAAATAAAAGAGGAAAAGGAAAGGAAGAGACACCGGACGTCAATGATAAAAATGCATCTAAGAAAAGTTGAAAGCTTTTGCTCAATTTTTGATTAGTTTCATCTTTAGTTTTGCTAAGGAAGAAATGCTTCTGAAACCTGCTCCAATGAGTCCATAATTCTAAAAAATGGTTATCTAGCCTCTTTTTGCATCCAATTTGGTGGAAAAATGAAGAAGTTATGACCTCTCCTAGTTCTCCCAATATTTGCTCCACAAATTGCACCATTTCCGGAATGATCCTACAATTTTGCTCCAAAATTTCATTAATTGGGCGAAAATTTCACCACACTATGGTCCATAATCTATCGACACCAACTGTTCCATTACAAATTGCAATTGGTGGAGAACTGACAGTCTTATGGTCTGTGAACACGGTGGGGCGATGTGCGATTGTGATACAATGGACTCAACAAAACTATTAATTGGAACCCATAATCTTATCGCATCCGGGATCCATTGCAATTCATAATTGGAAAATTCAGGGGGGTAACGAATATACGAGACTCTTCACTTTTGTGATGTGCGATTGCGATTATCGCATCACAACCCGAGTAAGTTTGGGGCTGATTTATCACATCACACCCTGGCTTGTTTTGGGGTCGATTCTTTAACATTGACCTGCCTGCGACATCTGATTTGTGAAATGTAGGGCCAATGGAAACCTGCCACTTGGCGCTTCCCCATTCGCTAAAGGGCCTTACCACGTCATCCACTCCTGCCATGTGTCCAATTCAAACATGAACTTTGACTTGCTCTAACTTCTTCATATGAGCTCGGATTCGAGTGTCATTCACACCGTTAGAATCAGGATGATGAACACTTCGATCTGAAGCTGAGTTTATTGAGATTCTACCACTTTGAGTTTTGAGCTTAATTTTGGAGCACCTAATCAGGTGGTGTGAGGAAAATCCCAAGGTTTGGGGGTGGAGATGGTTTTCTCTAGAAAGCCCTTGACAAGTGGGTGGAGACATAAAAATTCCTTTGGGTATGGTGAATAACTTATGAGCCATCCAAGCTTGTGTTGGTTTGGTGATTTTTTGACCGGTTTAGGTGAAATCATTGTGGTTGAAGGTTGAGGTGGTTTAGCCTATGGATTCCCTAGTGATTTTTGTTTGTTTGTTTATCCCATAAGATCCCACATTCATGCTTGTAATATGGCATGGGGGTGATTGGATGAAAGAGAGATTTGGTTCAACCCAATCTATGGTCGGGCAGTTCGTGGAAGTCCCTAACTTGGTTGGCATTTGCATATGTTATTATCTGTTGGGTATTATTGAGATTAATGAGCACACGTTATGATTTTATGACTGGTTTGTCATAGTTCTATTCTGGTTAAATGCTATTTACATGCATGGTATATTTATCATAATATGATGTGCTCTAGTTATGGATCCATTCCATGGTTTGATTGGATATTAGTTATCTTGTATGAATGCATGAGAAAATATGTGTTATTACAACTAGTAATAGAGGGCAGCAACCCTTCTTGATGATTCTCTAATGAACTTAATGAATTCATGCATTCATGACAAATAGGTACTTTATCTACAAATTTTTTGTCTAAATGATTTTCATGTATTTGATAATTCTGAGTAGGAATATGGCCAAGAACAATGAATGAAGACTCCTATAGGTTAATGATAGAATTGTGGAAGATTCTAGGCAATTTCGGGCAGTTTGCCTAGAACTATCCCTAAAAATTTGGAACATGGATTTTGGTCGCAGTCTCTTAACTGAGTAATTTCAATTGTAGTTACATGGAGGACAAATTATGCGTGTGGTTGGAGACTTTTGGCCGCATGGACAACTTGGCATGCATGCAACTAGGCTCTGAGGTGAGTAAAAAAGGTGGTTCCAATCCAAGAAAAGTTGACCAGTAAATGTTGCTTGACATCTAGGTGATCTGGTGTTCCTGGAGGTTGTAGTAAGTATTAAAGGTAGTGGGCCCCACTTCCATAAATGGAACTTGGATGTCGGGTCATGCATAGTAACTCTTGGCTCATGTTTACACTAGAGAGCTTGTAAAAGTGGTTAGATGTGGTGTGGAGTGTTACATTTCACATTTATCATATCTCTAGCTTATCTATGCAAAACATGAATAGTGTGGGAGAGAGGGTAACCCTGTTTCACCTTGATACCATTGTTGTGCTCTCTAGAAGACCCTTCAAAATTCAAATTTTATGTTGGTAGAATGTTTTACTTTATAGATCCTAGGTTCAACCTCAGGCTGAGAATAAATATATCATCATAGTTTAGTGCAACGTTGACATTTTCATTCCCTCGTGAGGGAGAAACATCTCACCCAAGGCATGTCGAGACTGCTTAAATGTTGGAAGGAATTTAATTGGTGCAAGAATTAATTTTATTGCATGCATTACCCTTTTATTATTCATTCACACAGAAAGCTCAAATATCATTGCACACAATACAAAATTATACAATAGACTATCTTTCGAAACACTTTAATTTTTTTAAATATGACAATGCATAACATAATAAAATTCATTTATATTACATACATATAGAACCCTGCAACACTTCATTACATTAATTCAAGATCCAAATTGTTACAATAAATATATGTAAAATTTCACAAAATCTGCTCAAATCACACCCAAAAAAGGGAACATGACAGGAAAGAATCTCAATTACAATACAAAATATCAAATATCCTTCCAACAACATGGTGACATAGATCTATTTCTTCTTTGCATTTGGTTTAATTCATGCAAATTTTATACATTTACTTCTTTGTCCTAATCTCACTTACTTTATCTAGTCCAACTTGATCCCTTTAAGAAAATATAGCCAATTGGTCCACTTCTGCTTTGATTCTTTTAAAATTAACAACTAGGTCCTTCTTTCATGGCTTTACCAAATTACAAGATAACCACTTTTAATCTTCGCTTTCCGCTTTCTCTTTTTTTTTCTCAGCTTCTGGCTTGCTTCTCCATTTATCTTTCCTACTTCCATCTATTACTTTCAAACAAAGGACCCAACACGCACCAACCATATCCTATTGAATCACCATTGATTCAATATTTTGTTTGTACATTTGACTCTTCTTGTGGTTGTGTGGCTTATGTTGATTATTTTCCTCCCTATTCTCTTTCTTCACCTTTAAAAGAAGTACCAAACTATGGTACTGTCTGTAAAGCCTCAATATTGGAGGAATACTAATCATCCATTGCAGATTTCCAGGTAGCAAGCAAAGTAGTAGCCCACTTTGTGAACTGAAAAGTAGCTTTAGTAGTTGGAGGGTTAGGTTGCATGGAGAGAAAACTTTGTCATTGCGTGTTTTCATCATGATTCAATGTACAAAGCTTCATGAACTTAGTTTTTGCAATAGGATAAAGGTCACAAACGATAGTCTTAATTCTATGTGATTCCTCCTCTAGCACATGAATTTTCTTTTTAGTAACTTCAACCTAAGTAAAGAATTGTTGTTATTGTGACAAATCATTAATTTCAAGGGCTTACTTGATGAGTCGTTTTCTTTGATCACACAATAAATAAATAGTTATGTTGCACTTTGTAATCAAACTAGGCCAACCTTGGACTTGGCGGATATTATCTTGTGAGTCTCTGGGGACTAGCTTCAAAGTACAATGGAGATTGGATCCCTACTCAATTTGATTAATCTACTTTTGAAATTTTTTAGTAGGATCAGGGATAGTTTTGCAAAAAAAAATCAACAATGGCGCACAGATTTTTGTTCACAACAATTAATTATGTACATGAAACTTCAAAGAATTCCTTATACTGTGTTGGCTCACACAAGAAGGACCTTCTGGTGGATTTGGAATAAACTCAATGACAACCAACCAGATATTTTGGAGCTTAGAACTTATTTCCTCAACCTCCTTCATCAATAGCTATTTTTCCCCTCGCAGCTAGCCCTCGTTCTTCAATGATGGTGAGAAGTTGTTGTTGTTGTTTGTCATGGAAAGTGACAATCTCATTATAGCATGAGTTGCCAGGAACTAACCAATACTCTAGCCTGATCAATGAAGCTCTAATAAACTAAAACAACTATTGTGAATATCAGGTCTGAAGATCATGTCTACACAAGTTGTTAGTTGGAGGAAACTGAGATTGCAAGGGTTGGCCACTTGTAACAAGTTTCTATAATTTTTCCTTGAGGAGATGTTTTTAGTTCCTGATTCTACTGCTGTTGAGAATATTCACGGATTTTCACAACAACATGAGAGGGAAAAAGTGGGATATATCTAGGGATTGAATGAATAGATGCAAATACTCTAAAAAATAATTAGGGTCTTGGCTAAAGGAGGCTAGTTGTGTAGTCGAGATAATAGGAGTTGTGTTAAGATGCATATCAAGTTGCACAAGTAGCATAGGAGCAGTTTATGGAGTCTGCTCAGGCTCAACTCTAGTCTTAAGTTCTCACTCTACTTTGATATTGAAAATGTTTCTAATGGTATTTATAGGTTTAGATTGTTTAGAAGGACAGTTAGAGACGGTTGTAGATGACAAGGCGACATGGGGCGACAACATAGGCGAGTGAGGAATGGGTATATTCCTCAACGATCATAGTGATTTTTATAGGATCTTCAGGAATATCATTGATAAGATAAAAAGTAGTTGAATAACCAACAACTGGCTTAGTAGGCTTAAAAGAAACAAAGGCCTAAGTAAAAGCAAAAGGATTAAAAGTGGAAGGGTTGATATTGCCGATTGTAGGGGGAGATGATGATATAGGGCTCATAAATGAAATTGGAAGTGTTCAAGGTTTGAATGACTGACCAATAAAAGGAAAAAAATTAGGTATATTATAAGTGGAAACAATTGAGCTTACCAGCGAGTTGACCTCTCAAACAATGTTATGGGTAGAAGATACACATTCTTGAAGCTTCTTCATCATTAGCTCAAAATAATAATATATTTACCTCCTTATATAATAATATATGTTTTGATTACCCCAAGAAATTCAATATCCCATTTTTATTAACCTCTCTCCCATAGTTTCATTGGGACAATCTCAAAGGCCATTTTGAATTCCAAAAAATAGCACCATAGTTCTTCATCAGGCTATCACAAATATTTAATATTTTGTGCATCAATGCAAGGAAATAGTGGATGGTGAGGTGCTTTGATTACAAACCAACTTTCCATTTGGCTCTTTTATCCTTTTCCTCTAGCCATTTTCTACCTATTTTCTCCATAATCTTGTTGGAAATTAGTAGCCATGGTTGGTATTTTCATCATGTGGAAAATATAAATTTTGAATTTAAGTTGTTGCTTCCAAAAATATTCAAGTCCACCCCCTTATTTTTCAGGTTGGTTGGGCCACATAGAGGAACCTATTTGACCCCTTTTGAGGACTACATATATGTGAGGTTTTTCTCTTCATTTGAGCAATTTGTATCACATGTTTTTGTTTATTCCATTGAATCTTGTGGAAGGAAAGGAGGCTGAAAATATGAAGAACAAATTGGTTCTTGGCTTGACACTTGATGTGGTTCTTGGTTTCCGGTTTGGCTATTATATTGATGTTATTACTTATGATGTATTGATGAATCTTGAACTGTCTTTCTTACATAAGGAAAGATTTATGGGTTTTTCCCTGACCTCGGGCCTAAATCTTTATGTCTTTTGTCTCATTGTCTCATGGTTATTATACTTCTCTTTCATGTTTGAATGGTTGAAAATTTTATTCTATATAACTTCTTAATGATACAAATTGAATATTATGTGGAACTAATACCAAGTGATCATTGGAAGTGGTTATTTTTTGAACAAAACTGAAACTCTAGCTATTTTCTCTAGTAAAATCAATAAGGTATCAGAGTAGGGTTCGATGAGTAGTTGATAAATTTTTCCTTGTACTGCGATTTGAATAAAAAAACTATGGAAAATTATGAGCATCAGAGTTTATCTCATCTCTAGTATACAAGCTTATGTGGCATCAAGAGAGGGCCAAAGTTTCCTCAGATAATACGAGCCCCTGTAATATGAATTGTCTTTGTATCTAGGTACAAAATTATATTTATGGAAAAAGTTCTATTCTACGACAAGGTACTCTATGGAAACATGAAAATTTCTGTGACATCATGCGAGTTCATAAGTTTCCTTCAGGTATTGGTCTTCAATACTCAAACTTATGTGATATTCGTATATTCTTTTGTGAGTCTAGTGTGACATGTATTCCCTGTTTTATGCAAACATCTCTATGTCACATTAATATGCTATGAATGATATATATATATAATATATATATATATATATATTATATATATAATATATATACTATATATATATAATATAATATATATATATATATATATATAATATATATATATATATATATATATATAATATATATGAAGGTTCTGAGGTTGTTTCTCCAATTATGCAACCGAATTATACTTATACATGAATTCAAGCTTTTCTATGGATACATTTTTTGTGACATGAAAATTTCCTCAAGTAGTTTACTTTTGTGATAGATTTATGTGACAAGAAAAATATGTGAGTTCAGTTTGTTCAAGCTTCTTTGTATTTTCCTACCATATATGAGTTTCTTTAGTTGTATTCAAGTTCATTGTAAAAGAAAATCATTGTACCTGAGGATAATTGTGGAATATTGAACCATGCACTAAGGTATAATCAAGGTTATGGTCTATCTCTACAACGGGTGACTGAGTTGTGTAACATTATTTAATGATCAAGTATCATCATGCAACTTTGATATGACTGAATATGAGTCTTTGTCCACTATTAAAATTTTGATGAAATTTCTCTACTCAAGTAATGAAAGTCGAACAATTCATGTTTGAAGACTAAGATCTGAGATGATATTTTGTATTTCTATGATCCGAGTCCCTATAACTATCATTCAAGCTCACTGTGCCATGATATGGTTGTTATCAAAAGCTACTGTGAACATAATCTTCCTTGTATATTTATGATCTCATTCAAGTTTGAATATGATATAGGTTGACATTGGTGGCCACCTTCCTATTCCACTTGGAACCCCAGCACTATTTCCTTTCAATTTCAGAATTTCCAGTGCAATTTCCTATTTAAGTAGTTTTCTATTTTTTGTATTTTTCAGGTCCTGAACTTCTGAAGCCATTTTGAGGGACTAAACGATGTTTTTTGGGGAAATGGGCAAATGTGAGGCTCTGCTATTTATAGTATAAAATTATTGTCCTTGGATATACCTTTCAAATGGGCTACTGTGAGTGCCAAATGAAGATCGTATGCCAAAGTTATGACCTCGGGAAGTTGAGTTCCAACTAACCCCAACATGGCCCATAAGCTTTTGGTGCTTCATCTCCCAGGGTTAGGGTTTTGGATGTTTGTGGTTTTCCATTGTTTCTAGATAATTAAAAGGCTTGAGAGCCTCATTGTAGCTTAGTTTAGAAGGCATGTAGTTGTCACATCTCTTCTTAGAGATAAGCTATCATCACCTGAGCTAATTTGTTTCTCTTATGTATGTAAACACTGTTTAGCACTTATTATTTATTAATTGAAGTTTTGTTTCATTGTATATATTTGTTCTTGTTTAAATCTACATTGCATTTCATTCCTTCATAAATCCAGATTAGTGGTATTAGAGTGGTATGCTCTTTCTTTATTTTTTTGTGCATGTCCCTAACAAGGTCAGGGTATAAGGAGTTGGGACTTGAGCTGGTTGAACCCTTGCAAGACTAACCTAGCCGACCTTGATGACCTCCCATGGTGGAAGAAGAGAAAGATGAGGGGCCAAGAGATCCTTTCAAAATGTTGGTTGAAGAGGCCCTCAAGTGACAAAGGAACGAGATGATGGATTATTTTTCCCAGATCCTTTGGTAGGTATCAACGGGTGAAGCATATTCATCTAGCAGTCACTTTGGAGGAGCCACCCCCTTTATGGTACAAGTTAACTTTGAAATTCCTATATTTGAAGGCCATATAGATGCAGATGCCCTATATAGATGACTGAATCTCCTGGAAGGATATCTTTCAGTCCATGATTTTTCTGATAAGGAAAATATTACTTTTGCACTCCTCAAAGCCACCCCCCATGTCAAATACTGGTGGGAAACTTACTGTGAGAAGAGGGATGAGATGGAACCCTCACTATTTTCATCTGCACCCTCTTGGAATTTTCTTCCGAGATGTCGTTAAGGAACAATATTACCGTGTCGGGAGCTATGAAGAGTACATAAAATGGACCACACTATAATAGGAAAGGGACTAAGATGCACTGGAGTTCATGAATATTTTCCATACCTTACGCATGTAGTTGGGTATCAAGGATTCCGAGTGGTATCTAGTACTCAAGTACCATGATTATCTACACAAATACATCAAGGAAGAAATGGAGTTCCT
Organism: Pinus taeda; assembly: GCA_000404065.3. Taxonomy (NCBI): domain Eukaryota; kingdom Viridiplantae; phylum Streptophyta; class Pinopsida; order Pinales; family Pinaceae; genus Pinus; species Pinus taeda. Next base: position 19,228 of record APFE031021845.1, read on the forward strand.
AGACATATCCTTAATTGGTGTAGCATACTAATATTTGATCAAGATTGAGGAGAAATTTAAGCAGAAGAAGTGAAAATTTGGATTTGTGAATCTGAAGGAGGGAAAAGGCACCTCCAAACTTTAGAACAAAAGCTAGATCCAAGGTGGAGTCGCCTAGGACAACCCATTGAAGGCACAAGCTAAGAATAACATCATGAATATGAAGAAGGACACAAGAAAGTGGTGTGAGTTCTACAAGATCCCCAACCACAACAAAAATGAGTGTCGCACCAAGTAGTCATTGGTGGCCAAGCTAAAAGCTTCAAATTTAGATGCATATTCTGACTTTGAGCTAAAACTTGACAAGGGGAATGACAAGGGGAAGCAAATTATTGATACAAAACCTAGTGCCACTATTATCACCACCAAGGTCCAGAAGATTGAGCCTAAAGATCTAGAGGAGGGGGAACATATTTTCCACTCACAGATGTGGGCGAAGGGTTCTCCATTGTAGTTCATTGTTGATAATGGGAGAAAAAATAACCTCATATCAAGAGAGGTCACTAAGTGGTTGGAACTATCAACCACACCACACACACAAACATACACCATCGAGTGGCTCCATTAAGGGTGAGATCTTTGCGTCATCCAATAGTGTTGCCTTCCCTACAACATGAATCCCTTCATGGAAGAGGTATTGTGTGATTTTGTTCCTCTTGAAGTTGGTGATGTTTGATTAGGATAACAATACTTGTGGAAGCATCATGTTGTGTATGAGTCCATACCTCATTGTAGCACCCTCCTCTCGCATTTACCCAAGTTAATCGACCCACTAGGGTAAACATGTGACAAAGAGTTACTATGATATGATTCAACTCCCCAACTATAGTTAAGGAAGCGGAAATGATGTGAAAAGACCAATATGAACTTCCACACATGCTACAAAGCCTTCAGGAGGCAACCACCCCTTTTCGGTGGCCAACCCTCGAGGCAACTTTATTTTTGACTTCCCTAGAGTCTCAGTCACTCCCATGACAAGGCATGCAGTGACCTAGACCATCCAGTTGCTCGCAAAGCAAGGAATCCATGCGACTGTGGCCTTTTTCAAGTAGTTCTATGCCAATAGCCCCAGATTCTACTCTTTTTCAGGGCTAGGACTCAGGCCACTGCCCAAAACTTCATGAAAACTTCAGAAATGATTAATAACGTTGAAACAAGGGTACTAATGAAAACATTTGATCAATTACTTGACTAGACCCCAAGTATCCATGATAGACATTTCATAAAAAATGTCACAAATATGCATTCTATAGGTCATAACAACATATCTTAGCACAAAGGTCTCATACTTATATGAGAATCGTAAGGAAGCATTGATGCCTTATCACAATACTTGCATTATCATCCACTAGGTCATATATTCATCATTCATTCATTTGAAAATCAAAACATTATGAGAGACACACATCAAGTCTGTCATAAAACATCCTCATAACCAATATATATTCAATAGAATCAACAAATATATAATAACCATAAAAGCCACATATGAACAAGTAAATTACCCATCAATATAAGAGGAAAGGAACTCTTATTAACATATGAAAAATGCAACTAGGTCTGGACTTCCATGTACCACCTGACCATGGATTGGCTGAACTAAATATTTATTTCAACCAATCACCCCCATGCCATATTCCAAGCATGAATGTGGGATCTCTTGGAACAAAACCAACAAAACCAAACCAAGGCTTCTAGAGGGACCAAACCACCTCAACCCTCAACCAGTGATTCCACCTCATGGTTGGACATCACTAACCATCACTATATTGGTCTCTACCCAAGTTATCCAGGGCTCCAAAGCATTTGTTGCAACCAGGGCTTCTAGGAATAGTAACTCAACCCACAATTGTTGTCAAGCTTCTAGAGCATTTTTCCAACTAGTGCTTTGAGGACTAGTAACTCAACCCATAAGGGTTTCCAAAGCATTTGTCCAAGCAAGGATTCCAGGACTAGTAACTCAACCCACAACCAAAGGAACATGAGAACGAACCATAAAACAAAAGGAAAGACACCCATAACACCATGGCTATCTAGGAAATGGAAAGGCTAGGCAAAAGTACCATCAATATAGGAAATCCTCCATGCCAATGACATATCATAACTAAGAAACCACATGCATGTGTCATGGATGCCGAAGCTAGAAAGGAAGTCATACATGAAACTTGGTACCTACAAGTAAAACCCACTATAGTTGTTGATCCTAATGTCCTCTTGTGCTTTCCTTCTCTTCTTTTTTCTTCTTGCTCCAAATCCCAAGTATGCCACACTCCTATAAGAGTGATCCAAGAAAACTCTTAAGTTTCCAAGAGTATGAGATATATAGAATAAACAGAGAGCTCCAAACTTGAAATGACAAAAGTATGAGAAAAAGCTACCAAATGATCCTTAGAAGCCTTTTTATTAATGGGGCCTCTATTTTCTTCAATTTCCATTATTTTTCCTTCATTTTCCTCCTCACGTGCAACCTGTGTGTAACAACCTCGGGTCAAAAGTTCATGAAATAAAAGATAATAAAGGAAAAATAAGACCAAGGTCAAGGGACACTTATTCCAAGCTGGATATTGGGAAAAATATCGTAGTGGGCATCACTTGTTGTGTTTATGGCTAAAGGGAAATTGGAAAAGGATTTGAAAAGGAAAAGAGGAATTAATTGGCATTTTATTTATGAAAATAAAGGAAATTAGGAGAAAATAGAGGTGAAAGGTCACAAGTTGAATCTAAGGAGGAAATTGAAGGAAAATTAAGGAAAATGGCGAAAGTATAGGCATCAATAATAAAAAGACATCAGAGCATCAGTTTGCAGCTTTTTATCAGTTTAGTTTTAGATTTAATCTCAAAGAGGAGAAGAGCACCAAGAAGAGAAGGAAATCAAGCAAGCAAAGGAAGGACAAGGAAAGTAAAAGAAAGCAAGGACAAATCAAGGAAAGGTTGGATCAAACAGATTCAATAGGAATACTTGCAGGTAACAGATTGCATGTATGGTTTCCTAGCTGGTTTTGGCATGCATGGCCTATGCATGTGTGTATTTTTGTTTCTTTCTTATAAGTGGCATGAATTTTGGCGGGTTTTTTTACAGTGGTTTTAATTTTGCCTTGCCATTTCAGATAGCCAAGGTGTGACGGGATTCTTTGCCTTGCCATTTCCGAAAGGTTTTGGATTCGAGTGAGGTGGTCTCATGAAAATACCAAGGGTTGGGGGTGGAGACGGTTTTATCTGGGAAGCCCTCAATAGGTGGGTGCAGACAGGAAAAATACTCAAGGGATGGTGAAGAAATTCTGAGGCATCCAATATCGGTTTGGTTTTGTGATCTTGGGACCGGTTTAGGTGAGATCACAGTATGGTGAGGGTGGAGGTGTTTTAACATTTGGATTTCCTTGGTTTTTTATGGATGGTTTTATCCCATGAGATCCCACATTCATGCTTGGAATATGGCACGAGGGTGATTGGTTGAAAGAATGTTTTGGTTCAGCCCAATCTATGGTACATGGAAGTCCTTGATGTGGTTGGATTTTTCATATGGTTAATAAGAGGTAAGTTTATCTTGTATTTGATAATTAAATGTACTTGTTATTATGTGGCTTTAATGGTTGTTCTCTCATTTTTATTTATCTGGTTATATGTTGGTTATACGCATGGTTAATTTTCAGATCTAAGTATGGGCCTTAACACATTTCTATTAATGAATGTTTGGATAATGAATGCAAAACATACTTGGCGTTATGATAACTATTGTGAGAAGACATTGTTCCTTCTTGTTTATCCCTAGATAAGTTTTCGATCATTATGTTCATATTTGCATTCACGATTTGTAGGTTGCATGTTCACCATTTGTTTGACTGAATGGCAGTCTCGGTTGGGAGAGGTCAGGGCAAGTCCTGGTTCAAGTTTGGGTCAATAATATTTGTTTCAATGTCATTTGTCATCTCTGGAAGTTTCAATGAGTTCTAGGTAGGAGCCTGAGTCTTGGCCCTTAAAAATGTGACTAGAGGGATATAATCACTTGCATGCCTTGGAAAGGGAGTGAATAGGGTTCTAGGTTAGTGAAAAGGAGAGTCATCTCAGGGGTGGACACCTAGAGGGGTTGGGTTGCTGCTGGAGGTCTTGTAGCACCTAAGGGAAGTCAGTAAGGTCTTAAGTTTTTGACTCCATTTCTTTAAGGTCATTTAGTTGGTTGAGTCTAATAATAGTGAACCTCATCTCATGTTTACCTTGGGAACATTGGTGAAAGTGGGTAAACGTGGGAGGTGGTGATTTACAGGGTGGTATCAGAGCAAGTTGTGTTCACTTTGGGTAAAATATGATGTTATTATGGCTATGGTTGTCATGCATGGGGTCACCATGTATAGTTGGTATGGTCATGAATGATATTGTTATATTGATATGATTATAATTATATATGTATCATGCTAATGTGGATTGATGTTGTAGATGAGATAAGCCTCCCTTGAACATTAATGAAGTACGATTTTTATTTTTGTATCTATTAGGTTTATCTGACATGGCCTACTTGCATGAAGAAGAGAAAACAAAGATGACAAAAAAATGGTAGACTACGGTTCCTCAGACTCTCCTTACAGATCAGTTGGGCAACAAGGAGGAGAAGATTCTCCTGTATAGCAGATACATAGAGGAGTTTGAGGGCAGAGAGTGGAAGTTGTAAAGTGAACAGTGACAAGTTGGTTAAGGCTCAATAAATACTTGCAAGGGCTCAAGAAAATAAGGTAGAGGTCAATGCAGTGATTGCTTAGAGCTTGTCAGAGTTTCAAATACAGGGACAATTGAGGATCATTCAAGCGCAGGAATAAAAAACTAATGGAGCCTATGGTAGCAGGTCTTGGTCTGGATACAATTTGGATAGAGGATATATAGTTAGAGGTGGAAGATCACTGGATACACCTGACAGGAGGACTGGTATGTATGGGCATCATTCTAGTTCCTCATCCAGGAGACATCATCACAATTATCACCATCATCATCCTTATTGGAGTGGCGATTACTTACCTGAGGAGTTCAAGAAATTCAGGCCGCCTACATTTGATGAAGAGATGAATAAGTTGGAAGATGCAGAGGCATGGTTGCTTTGGATGAATAAATTATTTAGATTGCACATCTATTCAGAGAACATGAAAGCCAAGATAGCTACCTTTATTCTCAAAGGGAAAGAAGATATTTGGTAGGAAGATGTGAATAATGTCAAGGGAATTCAGGAAGAAGAGTTGATTTGGGATGAGTTTGAGAGACTCTTCAAGAAGTACTTGTCAGAGAGGTACTATGATGACAAAGATAAGGAGTTTTATGATTTGCAGATGGGTTCTATGATATATGATGAGTATACTAGTAGGTTCCTCAAGTTTTTGAGGTATGTGCCTTATCTGAAGGATGAGAAGGCTAAGCTCCAGAGAGTCGTCAGTGGGTTGCCATCATCATATAGAGGCTAGATTGAGTTTGATGAAACTATATCATTGGAGGAAGCCATCAGGAAGCTAAAGAATTATTATGAGAAATAATTTCACAAAGATAAGCCTAAGCGTGACTATAAAGGAAATGAGAAAGTTGAAGGGAATTGGCCATTGAAGCGAGGAAGAACTTAGGATGAAGGTGAGAAATAAAATGTGGTTCCTTACAAGAAGTTCAATGCAGTTGAGAAGGGACATGGGTCACAACATGGAGAGTAGAAGAACTGAGGTGATGGTAGATGACTATTGCAATGTTGGATATGTGGCAAATATCATCGTAAGAATGATTGTCCATTATATTAGGTTGGTAGGTCTTGGATTTATAATACTCAAGAGGCATAGACAGTTGGGGATGTGGTCATAACATTCCTCGGATTTATGTAGTTGTGGACAACAAGCAGGAAGATCATCAAGCATCCATTATTTATATGGAAGGTAAGCTCTATGATAGAGTTGTTTCTATTTTGATTGATCCTGGATCTTAATTATAGTTATGTTAATCCTGACCTAGTGGATAAGTGTGGCTTAAGAAAAGAAGTGCATGAAAAGTCTTGGTTGCTACAGCTGGATACAGGTACTAAGAAGAGAGTTCATCACTGGGTAAGAGCTTATGCATTCAAGTTTAATGGTATTCCTACAGTATCACAATTGAATGTACTACCACTAGGATCATATAGTGTAATTTTGGGTATGGATTCGTTGTACCTTAACATGACCAAAGAAGATTGTTATGACAAGGCTATTGAGTGCTTAGATGATAATGGAGAAAAAAGAATCTTGCAGGGAAAGAAGAAGCCTACATCAGTTATGATGATAAAAACTATGTAGGCTAAGCACAGTTACAGGAAAGGATGTGTGATGTTTGCAGCCCATATCTTCGGAGACAAGGCTAAGGATGTTTGGGATGTAGAAATATTCAAGAGGTACCTTGTATTCCAGTAGTTTCATGATGTGTTTCCAACATATATTTCTAAAGTTTCTTCCCCACAGGGAAGTGGACTTTTCTATTGAGTTGGTACCAGGGGAAGCACCAACATCAAAGACACCTTACAATAATAGTACACCAAAGTTAGTATAGTTGAAGTTGTAGTTGAAGGAAATGATTGATAAGGGATACATTAGGCTAAGTGTATTGCCTTTGGGTGCATCAATATTGTTCGTGAAGAAGAAGGATGATACTCTCATGTTGTGTAGTGATTACAAACAACTAAAAAAGGCGACGATCAAGAATAGGTACCCATTGCTGAGGATTGATGACTTGTTTCATCAACTGAGGGGAGAAGTAGTGTTCTCAAAGATTGATCTGAGATCAGGATATCATCGGATATGCATCAAAGAAGAGGACATCTACAAGATTTCTTTCATGACCAGGTATGGGCATTATGAATTTTTTGTAGTTCCATTTGGTTTGACTAATGCTCTAGTTACTTTTATGTGCTTGATGAATAGCATCTTGCATCCTTATCTGGACAAGTTTGTTATTGTATTCAATAATGACATCTTGATATTCTAAGAATGAGGAATAACATGTCAAACATTTAGAAAGACTGTTGAGATTTCTAAGAGAGCATCAATTGTATGCCAATCTTAGCAAGTGCAGTTTCTTTTAGACAAAGGTGCATTGGTTGGGACATGTAGTTTCCAAAGAATGCATTGCAGTGTATCCAGAAAAGATAAGGGCTATCATGGAGTGGGAAACTCCTAAGAATGTGGATGAAGTCAGATCATTCATGGGGTTAGCGAATTACTACAATAGGTTCATCTGAAACTTCTTACGCACTGCATATCCCATTACATCTTTGCAGAAGAAAGGGAAGAAATTTTAATGAACATAGGAATGTGCAACAAGTTTTGAGTAGGTGAAGCAGTTTTTGACAAATTCTCAAGTTCTTAAGATTGCAGATCTAGATAAAGAGTTCGTGGTGTGCAAAGATTCTTGAAAGATATGACTTGGTGGAGTCTTGATGTAGGAGGGACATGTGGCATGCTATGAGTTTAAGAAACTAAATGAGTTTGAGTAGAACTATGTGACTCATGATCTTGAGTTGGCAGCTATTACCCATGCATTGAAGATGTGGAGACATTATATTCGTGGTAGGAGGTTCATATTGATGAGTGACCACAGTGGATTAAGATATCTATTTGATCAACCGAATTTGAATGGAAGGAAAGCTAGATGGTTGGAAACCCTTAGTGAGTTTGACTTTTAGATCAAATGCATCAAGGGTAAGGAAAAAAAAGTTGTAGATGCTCTTAGCAGGAGAGTGCAGACAAACCATTTTGCAACAATGAGCTCGTATGAAACATATTTACAGGATCAGATCTTATAGGAAGGATAGTAGGATGACAGATACATGGAGCTTAGACACAGGTTACTGTTGAGTCTTGAAAATGTCATTCATTTCCATTACACTTTCACTATTATGTCCATTATATCACCTCCATTTCACTACAATGTCACCACATTCATCCCACTTTCATTATCATTGCGCCACATTTATGTTTTTCCAAACTTTATTAATTCTAAGCCTTTTAAGTGAATTTGTGGTTAAAAATTAGAAAATAATGTGCATATCCTTATACCTAACAAATGGGTTGAGATTGTTGACATGTGTAGGTTGAAAGGAGGCTTCTAGAAGACCCTAATGTGGCACTCTAAGGCCAAATTCGAATTTGAGTGGAAAGAATCATGGGATCATGAGGATATGTGTCACATCTCCTAATTTTATTGAAACTCTAAGAAGACATGTGTCTTATCAGTTCCTATTTTGATTAGAACTCTAGAGGTAGAGGGAGAGATTCATGGACTCTCATATTAATGAGATGGCTCTCATCTTTTTGTATAAATAGGAGATCTCTCTCCTTCATTACTTAGTCTTTTTAAGTCTTTTAAGTCTTTTTAGTCCCTAGTTCTAGTTCTTCCTTGATGGCTTTTGAAAGCTTTGGAGAACTTTGTTGTACTTTGTACTTTTGAAGAATTTGAATAAAGCTTTGATGTTCTCAACATGGAAGGAGATGTGAAGTAGATGTCATGGAGCACATTAGAATGTAAAGTAGAGTAGATTTCATTTTGTAAATATTGCTTTATGTAAGGTAGAATAGATTTCATTTTGTAAATATTGCTTTAATTTGATTTGATTACTTTCAAGTTTGATAGATTAGATTTTTCATTCATGCAATTTTAATTCATGCAAGTGTGTTCAATTTTGCTTTGATTTCATAGGTGGCAGAGGGGCCCCTGCCTTGTATAGTGGTCATTTAATTTTGTTATGGTTATGTATATTAGGTGTACATAAATTGCTTTCAAGTTGATTGTAGATTAGTGATGCACATAGCCTTTTAATGACTAATGACATGATAGAATCATCTTGTCCTTTTGCTGAAACAGCAAGGATACTGGGTCTCATAGTCACTAGCTCATTGTTTGGTTATTGCATTTTATTTTGATTGAACTAATGACATGATAGAATCATCTTTTCCTTTTGCTGAAGCAGCAAGGATACTGGGTCTCATAGT
>APFE031021845.1:28261-48888 GCA_000404065.3 Pinus taeda
CTGCAATTAGATATTGGATTGCTCATTTCATTGACGGTTACCTCCGAAATCCATAGCTAGACTAACTGGCGAGGGATCAAAATATGAATGTTGTGATTTGATTTTAGTTTTACTTTTCTGCAATTAGGTATTAGATTGCTCATTTCATTGATGGTTACCTCCGAAAGCCATAACTAGACTAACTAGCGAGGGATCGAAATATGAATGTTGTGATTTGATTTTAGTTTACTTTTCTGCAATTAGATATTGGATTTCTCATGTCATTGACGGTTACCTCCAAAAGTCATAGCTAGACTGACTTGCAAGGGATCGAAATATGAATGTTGTGTTTTGATTTTACTTTTTATTAGTTTGCAGTTTTTGATTTTTTTGAGCGTAATAGCTTAACTTTTATTTTTGTATTTAGACAAGCAGCAGAGACAATGATTTCATGATCAATATTTCATCTTTTGTTTGATTGAAGTAGCTGCATACTTATACTTTTGTTTAAGTACTAATTCCATCAATAACATGTTTTGAAATCTTTTGAAGTGCTAAGTCTTGGAAGTTATCATTAGGGACATAAACCTTGTCTTGAAATCTACATCCATACCTAACCTTTAAAAGTATTCTTAAGACCTTAGAATATGATTTCCATTTGCATTAGACACTTTAGGAGATCAAAAAAAAAAAAACCCCAAAACAAAATAAAATCTATAAAACAACGAAGTAAGAAAAAGGTTAACTAAGAACATATGGTGCACCACACTTCATCAGTTTACGATACCCAGATTGATAATTTATGTAGAGCAATTTAAGACGTTAAATTGACTATATAGTTACAACAACATGGTACAGGTGATCAGGATGTGGATTATCATCTCATGGTTGATGGCTTAGTGAGATTCAGGGACATGGTCTATGTGAAGAATGACAGTGGGTTCAAGAAGCTCACCTTGAGGGAGTTTCATGTCAAGCCATATTTAGGTCACCCATGATATGAGAAGATAATGAAAGTAGTGAAGAAGTTCTACTATTGGCCAAATCTGAAGAAGGAAGTGGCATAGTTCATGGCTAGATGTTTGGACTATCAACAGGTGAAAGCAGAGTGTAAGCATCCATGTGGATTGCTTTAGCCTATTTCAATTCCATAATGGAAATGGGGGGTCATTTCCATGGACTGCATTACAATTTTTTCAAGGACATCAAGGAAGTATGGTTCTATCATGCTTGTGGTAGATAGGTTGAGCAAGGTAGCTCACTTCATTCCAATGAAGACTACTTATTAAACTAGTGAGGTGGCACAAGTATTCATTAGGGAAATTGTGATATTGCATGGTGTTCCGAAGAATATTGTGTCGAACAGGGATGCTAAGTTCACTTCCAAGTTTTGGAAGGATTTGTTTGTGGGTTTAGTGATAGTGTTGTTCTTCAATACAACTTATCATCCACATATAGATGGACAAACAAAGAGGGTTAACATGATTATGGAGGAAATGTTGAGGATGTATATGATGCATCAACATAGGAGATGGGAGGAGTACCTTCCATTCATTGAGTTTTCTTACAACAACGATTATCAGGAGTCACTGAGGATGAGTTTGTTTAAGGCATTGTATGGACAGATTTGTAATACTCCCATCAACTGGATTGGTCCAGTGAATAGGGTATTGATAGGACCAGACATGTTTGCAGACGTGGAATAGGAAATGAAAGTTATAAATAAGAATCTAAAGGCATCACAAGACAAGCATAAGAGTTATGCAGACAAAAACACATCAGTTAAGGAGTTTCATGTTAGGGAGAATGTGTATTTGTGCATCAAGCCCAAGAAGATCTCCTTGAGGATTGGATCATGTGAAAAGTTGGCACCATGGTATTGTGTCCCTTTTGAGATCCTTGAGAGGATTGGACCAGTGGCCTACAAACTTGCACTGCCTCTGATAGTGAAAGGCCATGATGTTTTCCATGTTTCATTGCTTAAAATATATGTAAAGAATGTTGATAATGTTATTGATTGGTTTGTATTGCAAGTGGAACCATAAGGAGAATTCTAGTTGGAACCTTAGTGCATATTGCAACGGAAACAACCCACACTCTAAAACAGAGCAATGAGCGAGTTAAAGTTTAGTGGAAGCATTTTGTGCCCAATGAAGCTACATGGGAGATGACTGGTTAGATGTGGGCCATATATCCTTCATTGTTTGTCAGTTGAGGCAAAGAATTTTTTGTATATGCACATATTCATGTATGGTTGTTAGTGTAGATACTACAATGAGCTTTGTTATAAAGCTCCAATAAGTCATATGGTTGCCATGTTGTCATGTTTATCATGATGGTTTTGCTTTTAAGCAGGTTGTTCATTGTAAATACTACAACGAGCTGGCTTATAAAGCTCCATGAGTAATATCTTTTGGGTTTCAATGGTTTTGTTGGTTGTAGGTGTCATAGAACACCAAGGATGGTGTTCCCCTAAGGGAGAGGGGTCTTAACAGCCCTGGGTCAAAAGTTAATGTAATAAAAGTTAATAAAGGAAAAATAAGCCCAAGTTCAAGAGAAATTTATTCCAAGCTGAATGTTGGGAAAAATATCCTAGTGGGCATCACTTGTTATGTTTGTGGCTAAAGGGAAATTGGCAAAGGCTTTGAAAAGGAAAAGAGGCATTAATTTGAATTTTATTAATGAAAATAAAGGAAATTAGGAGAAAAAGGATGTGAAAGGTCACAGGTTGCATGTGAGGAGTAAAATTAAGAAAAATGAAGAAATTAGAGGCATTAATAATAAAATGACACCAAAGCATAAGTTTGTAGCTTTTTGTCAGTTCAATTATAGAGTTAGTCTCAGAGTGGAGAAGAGAACCAAGAAGAGAAGGATATCAAGCAAGCAAAGGAATGACAAGGAAAGGAAAGGAAGGACAAGGAAATCAAGGACCAAGCAAGGAAAGGTTGGATCAAGCGGCTTCCGTAGGAATACTTACATGTAACAGATTGCATGTATGGTTTCTTGGCTGGTTTTGGCATGCATGACATATACATGTGTGTATTTTGGTTTATTTGTTGTTGGTGGCATGGATTTTGCTGGGTTTTTTTATAGTGGTTTCATCTTTTCCTTGGAATTTCTGGATAACCATGGTGTGATGGGATTCTTTCTGGGTTTAGATATGGATTTTTGGAAGGTTTTGGATCTGGGTGAGGTGGTCTCAGGAAAATCCCAAAGGTTGGGGGTGGAGATGGTTTTCTCTGGGAAGCCCTCAATAGGTTGGTGGAGATAGAAAAATTCTTCAAAGGATGGTGAATATATTCTGAGGCATCCAAGCTCAGTTTAGTTTTGTGATCTCATGACCAGTTTAGGTGAGATCACGGTATGGTGAGGGTGGAGGTGGTTTAACCTCTGGATTCCATTGGTTGTTTATGGATGGTTTTATCCCATGAGATCCCACATTCACACTTGGAATATGGCACAGGGATGATTGTATGAAAGAAAGAATTGTTTAAACCCAATCTATGGTTTGGTGGTATGTGGAAGTCCCTGACTTGGTTGGATTTTTCATATAGTTAATAAGATATACGTTTCTCTTGTCTTTGATAAGTAAATGTACTAATTATTATGTGGCTTTAATTATTGTTCTCTAATTGTTATTTATTTGGTTATATGTTGCTTAGAAAAACACCTTCATCCACATCTACTTGTATTCCTCTAGAAAATCCCAAACTGCCTATTGTGATGCCAAAAATCCTGCTAAAAATCCTTTTGATGCCTTATCGGGCCCTATCGAATCAGTTAAGGCCATAAAACATGGCGGAAGGTGAAATCATGATTGAGGAAAGGGTGTTAAGTCATAAAAACATAGATTAGTACCATTAGCTTGATCTTTTGGGGCTAAGCCCTTGGAATAAGGGTTGATTCTTTGAAACGTTGCATTATATTGTTCCCAACATAAAACACATGGGACCAAACATATATATGTCTGGGCCATTTATATTATCAGAGTATCACAATTAGAGGATTCCATTGTGTGAAAATTTATTTTAATTGGGGTGTAAATCTCCGATGTGCCTAGCCCCTGGGGCTTGGGTAGAATTTGAATGACCGGGGATTGGAGACTCAGGACCAAAACCCTTTGGCTAGAAAGGGGGTCAATTCTTTGAAATATTGTTTTATAAATGGTTTCACTACATAAGACATAAGGCCACACATATATGTGCCTAGGCTCCTTGTGCCGATAACTCCTAGCTCTTTGAATTCTTTGTGATCGTGGGCTAGCCCCCACATCAGAGCTCCTCTCTCAACGATTTCTAATTGGTGGTTTCAACTTGTTACACAACATACCTCCTCCACTCAACAACACTGATCACGCTTTTAGCTTAGCACTCAGTCTTATGCTCTTCAGGCGACCACAATCCAACCCTCTTATTAGAGCTCCTCTCCTGGCGATTTCCAATTGGTAATTTCAACTTATGCTGTGATGTGCCTCTCAACCTTGTGATTGTTGATCGCTGACATCATCCTCGCCATGTCATTGCCACATCACTAGTATGTGTCATCCTGTGAGTGGTGACATGTGTCACCCATTTTTGGCCCCTTTTTACCCTTGAAAATGTTGAATCCACCTACCACATGTCCACTGTAAGACCACATCAAGATGACATCAGTGTGTACGTGGCCCTTATCAGGTCCAATCGTTGATTGCCATGTGTCCCTTTGGGAGGAGAGAGAAAAAAACCAACTTGGCCTAGTTCTGCGAACAATTCCTTTGTGAATTTGTTTTTGCCTTCCCTGACATTTTAACATGGAAGCACTTTTCCCAGAGGTTTTAGCGCATGTCGCAATCTCGATGATTTCAAAATTTGACCACCCTGGCATGCCTTGTAAAATGTTGATCATCGATTTCCCCGATTGTTGATATGGCCATATAACCTTCGAGATGCAAGATTTGAACTTTAACTTAGCCTTTTCCTTTGTTCTATGGGTTTTGAAAAAGGATCTTCAACTTGCTCTAACTTTTGTCTTGGAAGTCAGTTTGAATAACTGAATATACCATTGGAAAGATGCTTCTGAGAAATTCATCATGGGGACACCTGAAAGATTATTTTATAGAATCTTGACAAGCAAAAATCCTTCCCAACCTTAGACTGATTTTGACCACATTACTTGAAGGACTGAATGATTTCTTAGGCAAGTAAATCTTTAGGCTATGACACCCAGTGAATCATAGGCTAGGTTTCACAAGTAGATTCACAAAATAAATAACTAGACCCAGATTATAATTACCTATATTGATAGGACCCTAACACACTATACAAGATATCAGAGGTAGCCCTGCCTACACCATTTATTTGATCTATGCTAAGCAATGCAGTAAGATCATATACCAGACTGGGAAATTTATTTTCTTTCTAATTCACTCTAAAAGTAAGGGGAAGATCATGGCCACATCCATGGCCCCCATAAAGGGTTCCTCCACATAGCAGAAACAAGTTGATAAGGTTGTGGAAGAGTACAAGGAAATCTTCTCCCCCCTGGGGGTACCCTTTCACTGTTATGTCAAGAATTCTATTAATCTGACTCTGAAATATCCTCTATCCAATGATCCAATATACTGCCACTCTCTTCTAGAAATTGAGGAAATTAAGCAACAGATCTAGTAATTGCTACAAAAAGGGCACATCTAACCAAGTTCCTCACCGTGTGGGAGCCCAATTGTACTCATACAGAAGAAGGATGGGACTTGGATACTTTTGATTGATTATTAGGAACTAAATAAAATCATTGTCATGAATAGGTTCCCTATCCCATGGATTGATAACCTTCTTAACCAGATCAAGGGGGCCAATTACTTCAAAAAGATTGATTTGAAGTCTGGATATCATCGAGTTCCAATAGCACCCATAGATGTATGGAAGACTGCCTTCAAATCCAAGGAGGGCCTCTTTGAGTTGATGGTCATTCCCTTTGGCCTAACAAGTACCCCTACCACTTTTACGAGGTTGATGGATAACGTCTTGCGACCTTTCATCAAAATTTTCGAGGTTGGATATTTGAATGACATCCTCATCTTCATCAATAGTTGGGTAGAGTACTTGAAACATATGTGATAGGTACTTCAAACCCTATGACAACTCAAACTATGTTCCAACTTGGAGAAATGATCCTTTGGCATGAACTAGGTCCAATATCTAGGCTACATAATTGATGAGAAAAGTGTGCATGTGGATCTGGCTAAGTTCCAAGTCATTCAGGATTGGACAACCTCAACAACACTTAATAGAGCTTCACAACTTTTTGGGTTTGGCCAATTTTTATCAAAGGTTCATGTTGGAATTCCTTCATATCACTTGGCCTTTGATTCAAGTTACCCAGGGTAGAACAAAATCAATTTTTTTTTTTTTTTTTTTTTTGTCTAAGTCACAACAAAAGGCATTTATTGAGTTGAAACACCGACTTTTCTCTATTATGGTGCTCATATTTCCAAACCTACAACTACCATTTGAAATTGAGACAACTGATTTTGACTATGATATTTGTGTAGTCCTCACCCAATAAGAGCATCCAATGATCTATCATAATGAGACACTCTTTGATACTATTTTTGTTGGGTTGTATTATATTCTTTCCACGACTAGCCCACGTAGTTAATCCGGGGGTTAGAAGGGGTCCAGAGCCCCCCCTTCGTTGCGTCGATTGCGTAGTGAGGGGAGTCACAGGGGGTTTGACGGGTCAGGTAACCCCACTCTATGGGGTCCAGGGCAGCGCCCTGGAAAATTTTGGTTTTGGAACCTATGTTAGGTTGGACGCACCCACCTATGGTTGTGTGCATGATTTTCACACATGGTTTTGGACGCAATGGTTTTTGTCCATGGTATTGGATGCTTCAGCATGTATAAATATGTATTGTAACATTGAAAGGAACATAATGAAAATCAAGCTAGTAGTCCCAGTTTTGGGATGCAGGGGAAAATCTCTGTGTATATGTGTTTTATGTCTTATGCTCTCACATTTTTATTTTTTGTGTTTTAGAATTTGTATGAAAGTAATTTCTGTACAGGGTTAAAACCTACATTTGGTATTAGAGCTATTTTGGCTTCAAGGGGATGCCTCTTTTGCTAAGGGGTTTCGCTCAAGCCTGTGGTAGACCTTGTTCAGTGGGATATTTGCAAGATCGATTCTGGTGGTGAAAGAAGATGGCGAGCAGTGGAAAGATAGAGATTGAAAAATTTAATGGTTAGAGTTTTGAGTTGTGGAAACTCAAGATGGAGGATTTGTTGGAGGATAAAGATCAGTGGATCACGGTAGATCCGAGTACTAAACTAACGGGAGTGTCTGATGAAGAATGGAAGAAGTTGGATGGGAAGGCAAAGAGCACAATACGATTGTGTGTCTCAAATTCAGTATTGCTGAATGTATTAGGGGATGTTACTATCTTGATGTTATTACTTCTGATGTATTGATGAATCTTGAAATCTCTCTCTCTCGCATAAGGAGTGATTTCTAGGTTCCCCTTATGGGTTTTTCCCTAGCCTCAAGCCTACATCTCTATTTCTTTTGTCTCATTGTCTCATGGTTATTTTATTTCTCTTTAATGTTTGAATGGTTGATATTTTTCTTCTATATAACTGCTTAATGATATCAATTGAATAATATGTAGAATTAATACTAACTTATCATTTGAAGTGGTTATTTGTTGAAGAAAAAAGAAATTCTAGTTGTTTGTTCCAGAAAAATCAACAAATCCCTCATATGAGTTTACAACACTAGATGTTCAAAACAATATGTATTTCCATGAGTTGTTTTTGTATCCCCTTCTAATCATGTACAAGATTAGGGGCGTTGTTCCATTTATTGGGAGATCTTTTTCTACCATATTATTCATTAAAATTGAGATATGTCAATGAATGGAATTATTTCCTCATTTTATAGATTTTTCTTGCAATGCTTTGATCTAACTTTTCCCAAAGTCAGATTTTATACCCTCCTACACTTACTCTTCTATGAAGACTTATTCATTTTTTATCATTTTTAGTGGTTGCTTTCTCTCCATTAGATATTCATACACATTTATCACATGAGATAACCATTAGGCCAGTCTCGCATCGTTGACTATCACATTTTTTTGGGTCTAAAATTCCCTCCAAAAGATTTTATAGTCCTTCACCATATTCAACATCTCTTATTATCTTAATATCCCAAATTTACTTTTTGGTTTCTACACAATCAATGTATATAGAGTGAGATTATCCTTTCTCCCGTCTCTTTATATATTTCCTTCACCTCCTTATACTCTTTATTGAACAATGGGTTTATTGGGAAATTGTTTGATGTTGGCCTACCATTCCCTTGTTTCTTTAATTTGTGACATATTCATAGTTTGGATTGCATTTAATAACTCCCCTATATTGGTTTTGTCATGATCCTTAGATAAGAGGTGTTCCCTTCAATTTATACTCTAAATATTTATTTATTTTCTCTTGTAAGAACTATTTATTTTCATCGTATTTATGTACCGGTGCATTGTCTCCCCAACTTCACCTTTTTCCACTTAATATCTAGAAGAACAAGCATGATCTTAAGACATGCTTTTATGGAAATTGAAAATTGTGAAAGTTTTTATCTTATTTATTATGCTTGTTGAAATCATTTTTTAATCTATTAAACATAGATCATTGTATGTGGCACGTGCCCTCCCTCAACCCCTTCTATTGAAAAAATCTATCATATTTAATAATGTTGTGTGCGTTAATTTTGTTCCATCCTCATTGTCATATATTAATTCCCTTAAACAAATCCACTCTCCCTAATTAACCATAAAATATATACATGATTCACAATCTAGAAAAATTTACATTTGAAAGTTCATTTGGTCCTTTTAAGTCCCTTTCAAGAATATTATGGCCCATTTATGCCATTGGAGTTCCCAACGAGAATTAAGCCCCCTTTTCTTTAAAGCATTCCATGTTATATTGCATAAATCTAATGGTTTATAAATTACTGACAATATGCATAAAAAAATTAGCCATGTTCAATTGACATAAGCAATATTTGGTTAATTACTTTGAAATAAATTTCTAGGGGAAAACATATCTTTAAGACATAAATTCTACCAAAATAGTTGATCTTTACTAGTTATTTGAGAAAGACACTAGACATATATACTAGTTGGTTTAGAAAAAATTTAATCACATGTCATTGTTTCCATTCCATCCTTTCTCTTCAAGGTTGAGCCTTTTAGTTGTAACCAAGAGAAGACCAAGAGCTATCAATTGTATACCTCCATTTCTAACTAGAAATTTCTAAGTAAGAATCCTATAAATAAAGCACACTCAATGTAAACTATAAGATGAAATTTAGAGCGATTCCTTCCTTGCTACCATCCAAATTGGTGTTAAATAGCTTACATGCATATATCAACAATCATTTCTTTCATTTTCCCCATTTTCTATTAAATGTAAACAAAACTTTAAATGAAAGTCTCTTATACTCACTAATTTTTAAATCAAGTCCTTTTGAGAGACTTACAATGAGTTAGTAAGTCTCTTCCTTGAAGTGTCCTTGAAAAAACAATTATAGGATTATTAGAAAGGTCTTTTAAAAATGAAAAGAGATGTCAAGAAGCATTTCCCTACCTTATTTGTAGCATCAATTTTCGACATTTTTTTGAGAAGTTCCGATCGATCCTTCTTTGTAGGTTATTTTATGAATGAATCTATATAATAGGAGGCCAATGATTATAGGAACAATCTAATTATATAGAGATTGGAAACTTTGTGGAGCTTGTATTTTGATAATACATCAATGGAAAATGTCTATGTGGAAGGGTTGATTGATCCATCTAGTATTACCAATTTTTTAGGACTAAACAAATGGGTAAGTTGATAAATCTAATAACATCTAGTAGTAACAATATGACATTATATTTTTATTAAGTTTTATCAGAAAAGTGAAGTGAATGTATATAAGGAATGAATAACCCTTTTAGTTGTATAAATTTATTAGCTATTTTGACAAAGGGTTAGATAACCTTTTTCATAGTATCAATATGGTATTAGCTAAACCTAAATCAATGATAACAAATCCTTGAAGATAAACCCAAAGTCTACACTTTAGAAGGTCAAGTTACTTCATAACCCTAACAAGTGAAAATGTAGCAACAACCCCAAAGTTGGAGCAAAGGAACTTAAAGACCATGTTGTTATCATTGTAGGATGCATTAGTGCTTGTCGCATTGTGCTTTGTGAAGGATTCCATGAAAAGGACTACCAAATAGTCCATATTTTGATGCATTTTTAAAATTCCAATGGGGGATTTCTAAATTTAATGGGATAAATATTAATATTAGAAGAAATACCAAAAATACATAATATAGAAAACAATAATTCAACGCAAGATAATTAATTCCCCACCCCCCTATTTTTATGATCTGTAAATTGTCGTGTATATTCCACTGGATAGTTCATCACAACATATCTGATAATATTATATTAAATATGAGATTCTACAGTATTACAATTTTATTAAACTTTAATATCCATAGATTTAACTATAATTAGTGCATGCATGTGAATGGAAATTATGCAGAAAAGTAGAGAACGAGAAAATAATATTACACACATATAAGACACAAGATATGCTCTCTCAGAAACCCTTTCAAGAGAAAACCCAACTGGAAGGTGAGGCTACTTCGCTCTCTTTCTCTGTATGGACATATGGTTGCAGGTACAAAGAAGTAATTCATGTGGCTTGTGGGTTTCTATAGTGGAAAATTCCTCTCTGTGTGCTCTACCTACTATCTCTCTTGGCTATCTTTACTTAGCTATGGGGAAAATTCTCTCAAAAGAATGAAATGCCTCTTACTCCCAGTGGCCCAGTTATAACACAATCTGATAGCCTACTAGTGGTTAATTTTGACTACATCAACTCTTAACTAGAGTTACAATATAGACTCTTATAGATTCTTTTACATTTAAAAACACGTGGATATCCCATTTTCCATGAATAGTGGGGGTTGACATGGCATCCTCTCGAACTATAGGTGTGAAAACAGGAACATCAACTTCTGAGTGACATAACTTTTGCATACAGACTCCAATTGACACGCTTCTTGCGTCATTAGAAAGATCTCTGTGTAGAATAGCATGTAATGATGTGGCACTATAGCAACAAAGTTTCACCCCCAAAAAAATTTCGTTTGTGCCTCAAAACGATCCTGGAAGGTTTCAGACCTCATTTCGCCACGCTGGGTCCTGCCGGTAAAAAATAGTCTTGTGAGTTGATTCCTCTACTCTTTCCACTCCAAATGCATCGAGATGGATGAAAAAAATATAATTATAAAATCTAGATCACACCTCCCCATTTTGGGAGGCTTTTCATCCCCAAAAGATTCTACTAAATGAGGTGAGGAAATATTTTCTCCACCTTCTCTTTGGTTTACCATTTAGCTTTTCCTAGAAGTTGTCACTTCAATCCATTCTGTCAAAGGTCATGATGTCCCTGTCTTGTAGTTATGGACCTATTCTAAAAAAGGATATGTTGTGTCAAATTTGCTTGTGCATCTAGTGCCAAATCCTCCACATAAGGTAGGACATGTTCTTCTTCCTGATCTAACATGGAAGGCTCATAGAGTTTCAAATTCTCTATACTCACAACTCAGTAAATGTGTAGATATGGTGGTAAATTGATAGGAATTATCACTCATATTTTCTAGCATCTCAAAGAGGCCATACCTCAAAGCCTTGATTTTATTACCAAGCCCCCACAAACTCTCTTTGTTCAAATGTAACCATACTCTGTCTCCCACCTTGAATGATTTCTTTGTTCTAGGTTGATCATGCCTGGCCTTATACTTCTCTTGTGACTTCTTTAGTGTTTCTTATACCTGTAGATGGATCTTCCTGATCTTCTCTATGATTTTTTCATCCCTCAAAGCATATCCTATAATATCTTCCCTCACTCCTCCTTGTTTCCCATATGTAATATCCAAAGGTTAAGGTGGAAAATATCCAAAAGAAGTCTCAGATGGAGACTTTCCTGTAGAAGTGTGGACTACTCTATTGTAAGAATGTTGTATATATACTATATTTTCATCCCAGGTCTTCAGATCCTTCTGGTTATATCCCCTCAAAAGTTTCACCAAATTCTTGTTGACTACTTATCTTTGCCCATTTGTCTATGGATGGAATGTTGTAGAACTCTTCAACTTTGTGTCCATCTTCTCCCACAATGTAGTCCAAAATGCACAGAGAAACCTTGCATCCTTGTCTGAAATGATGCTCCTTGGTATCAAAAAGTGCACCCAAACCTGTCCAAAGAACACTTATTTCTCATTGATGGTCTTTTTACAGGGCAATAGAACACACATATTGTTGAACCTATTAACTACCACGAACAAGTAGTCATGTCCCTTCTTGGTTGTAAGTAAAACTCCCACAAATTCCATGGAAATTCTTTCCGAAGGATGAGTAGGTACATGTAAGGGATGATATAGACCCTGTTTCCTATTTCTAGGCTTGTTGGTACAACAAATCATGCCTCCCCTTATGAACCTAGCTACCTGCTCTTGCATCTTGGTCTAATACACATACCTCTACAAGTTAGCCATGATATTCCCTACACCAAAGTTCCCTCCAACCTTGGAGGTGTGAGCCTCTCTAATCAGTTGCAATCGCTCACCTTTAAGAACAAATCACTTATTCAGCATGTAGAGTAACCTATCATGGGTATCGTAGTCAACGGTATTGTCATCGTCTTGCACATGACTCTGAATCTGCAACTGTTGATACATATCCTTGAAGTCCTCATCCTCTAAATATGCCTCTCTATATGCATCATGGGTGAATGGATCCATGTGAATAAGAGTCCCCAAAGATGTAATATTTGATGTGGGTAGCCTTCACAACAGGTTAGCCAACTTGTTTGTGTTTCCATCCTTATACTTGATCACCAAATGAGACTATTGTAAAAACCCCATCCACTTGTAATTCTTGGTCTATTGTAGCTTACTATGGGCCTACAAGTACTGTAACGACTGGTGATATGTGTAGATTGTTTTTTCCTTTCCCATAAGATAGTGCTTCCACTTCTTCACAACTTGTACCATGGAATAGAACTCCTTGTCGTTGGTAGTGTAGTTAAGGACTACCCATGAAATATTTCAGAATGGTAGCATACAGGCCTTCCTCCCTACATCAAGACAACTCCCATAACATACCCAATTGAATCTGTCTCCACTTCAAAGGGTCGCTACAAGTTTGGTAATGTCAGAACTGGTGCTTGGTTGATCTTCGTCTTTAACTCCTTGAAAGCCCTCTGCGGACCTTTTCCCCACTGGAAACTCTTGCCACTTGCTATTATGGCATGGAGTAGTGCTGCTACCACTGAAAATGAGGCTATAAACTTCCTCAAGTAGTGTTCTTCCCTAATGAAACTCATGATCTCAGAAACATTAGTAGGCATCGCCTATTTAATGATGGCCTCCATCTTGGAAGGATCTATCTTCTTTCTCCTCCACCGATCACATACCCCAGTTACACCAAAGGCTGCTGCCCAAACTGCACTTCTTAAGATTTTCTAGCAATTGGTGCTTCTTCAATGTTTCCATCAACTGCGTCAAATGTGACATATCCTCCTCCCAGGTAGTAATATATACCAATATATCTTCCAAATAAACAATAACAAATGACTCTATAAAAGAGCGCAATACATCATTCATTAATCTCATAAATGTAGATGGTGCATTACATAGGCCAAATGTCATAACTAACCACTCATACAAACCTTGCCTGGTTTTGAAGGTGATCTTCCATGTATCTTCTTCTTTGACTCAAACCTTGTGACATCCAAACTTCAAATCTAGTAGATCACCTATCCTGGGCAAGGGGTATTTGTTCTTGAGCATGATTTTGTTCAACACTCTGTAATCTATACACATCCACCAAGTCCCATCCTTCTTTAGCACAATGATGATGGGTGACCCACATGGTGATGTACTCAGTCGAATGACACCTTGTTCCAACAACTTTTGCAATTTTTTCTTCACCTTACTTGCTTTTATAACAGACTATATGTACAACCCAATATTTGGTAATGTGGAGTTTGGTAAATAGTTGGATCTAATGCTCCACTTCTCTCTTAGGTGGTAACCCTTTAGGCTCTCAGAACACATCCTTGTATGCTTGTAAAAAAATCCTCCACTTATTGTTTTGTTTCTTAGTACACCCCTCCAGGGATGCCTTTCTTTTTATTGAATCCTCTTCAGACTGAATTTATCTTAAAAATAATAAAACATATTTCTTGCTGGAACTGATCAATTTCTTGGCTTGGCTAGCACTTCCCAGTGAAATTTTTTACTTGCCTTTGTGTGCATTGATGATGAATGATTTTCCATCCTTCATGAGTTGGTACTGGTTAGTGCTCCTCATGAATACTGCATCACGCATGTACATATATGGACTCCCAAACATGAATCCACATGCATCAAGGGGAACCACATTTAGATCTACTTCATCAACATAATCAACACTGGTAGAAAATCTAATTTTACATTTTTCTGTTACCTTTAACTCTGCATCCTTATTTACCCATCCCAGTGGACATGGGTTTGGATGGTCACAAAATTCCAGCCCCAACTTCTTGAATAGCTCTGTGGCAATGAGATTCGCTTGTGATCCTAAGTCAAATAAAGCATCAATATTCATCTTCTTGACATGTATCTTTATATGGAAGACTTTGGTCATTTATTTCTCTTCCTATTGTTGAAGGCTACTCAGACTGACCTCCTTCTTTACTAACATACAAATGATCTTCTCATCCACTTCTAAGCTGCTTTCAACTTGGTTGCTCAAATTCATATCCATGAGATTCTTGTTCTTATTATATTTCTTATTGTTCTTTAGTTTTATCTCTAGATGCAACTTCCAAAACTTCTCCTCTGTATGGCCATCAATGTTGTAGTAGTTTCTATAATCTTTGCACTAGCGTGCTATGTGTAGAATTTTGTAGATTTTTTCCTACAAATCAACTAGCTTTGATATCATGTAGAACTTTTTCTACAAATCAGCTAGCTCTGATACCATGTAGAAATTTCCCACCTGTAGATCACCTGGTAATGCAATGTACTAAAGCAAAAGACTTGATCTACTTCTATAAACAATTTAGCGGAAGCTTAATCAACCATGAGCAACATTAATAAGAACACATATAACTGATAAAAAGGAACCAATCACACATAACACAGACGAATTTACCTGGGGAAAGCACCTACCTAAAACCCCATCTTTGTATTATCATACAAGTGGAAACATAGCCTTGATTACACAAAGCCTTAGCTCGGAAGCTATCCAACTCTTAGTATAATCCCTCTGCTGCTCATAGACAGTCAAAGGCTTTTCACAAACCTTCTTCTCCGCCCTCCAAGCCTCCTATTTCCTTGTGTAGTTTCCTTGGGGTCTAGTGCTGCCACCTATGTGAATTGGCCTCTTCACACACTCGCTAACCTCTGATCTATTTGCACAAACCTGAAGGAGATAAATCCTCATCATGGATGAGTTTCCTTTATAGAAAAAATATTCATCCAATTGATAGTACATTGTCCCTTCTCTAATCTCAACTGGGTCTCTATCTGAACTGACATGCATGACTTGTTTAAGCTATAATATGCAATTATCAGAAAATACCAGTTGTTACATGCATGCAAGCATTAACAAACCGAATCTCATTAATTCAACAACTTGTTAAATTAATCTAACTGGACTTGACTCAGTTAACTGAGCCAACTAATTACAACTCATCCTCATCCTTTAACTGATGGCTAAATCCCTCAATCAAAGGAGAAACTGTTGCACGTCCTCACATAGACTTAAGTTCATAATTCCTTAACTAACTAACTCAAACTGAATTAATTAAATAATTTACAAACTGGTGTTAATATCAAATTCAAATTTTACTTCCTATTTCTAGTCTAGGGACTCCTATAAATAGGAAGGGATCCAGAAATGCTATTTTTAGAAGATGCTATTTTTAGTAGTTTCACCTCTCACCCAAGGTGGCCAAAATGCTATTTTTAGAAGTGCTATTTTTGGCAGTTCTATTTTTAGCACTTCCTAAATTTAGCCTTTCTTGTTGCACACTTTTCAACACTCCCTCTCAATAGGAAAGACTTCCTCTCGAACCTGATCCTGTACCTCTGGAATGTTCTGCATGTAACACATCTACCAAGTGCGATTGCTCCAACAACACTCGGAACGAAAAAAACTCTCAACTGACCTCTCTGTTGGGCTAGAAACATATTATGATGGTGAAGCTCTACCTGCTGCTGACAAGTGCTCACTCTCTAATCTCTACGCTAATACAACATCTCCATGAATCTTGCACTGTTGCACACCTCTCTATGCTACCCTACACTGTGCAACACACTTGTGCCTCTCGCATTGCTGCAGCCTGCATGCTCTGTGTTGTCCTAGGATTCCCTGCACTGTAGCTCTTTATGTCGCTCCATCCGCATCTGTCTCTACCCAATCAGTCAGTTCCGGCTACTCCACATCGAGGCTCCCATAGCAAGTTCTGATCCAAGAGGTCGGGTACCTTAAGGATCCTGTCCCTCCTCCTTGGGATGATCACTCTATATCACCCCACCTCCTACCTAGAGGTATGGCTGCATGTGATCCATTTGCCCACTTGGCTTGAAGTTTCCCCCTACTGGAGGTCTTTTCATGAGTATATGTCTCTACTCGATCTCCTCTTAGCATCCCCTATTGTGGCTGCTCCACAACCTCCTGAAGCTGCTGCACTAATCATGGCTCCTCCACAATTGTCCAAGACTTCTTCTGGCTCTGCATGTTGAGAGGTAATTTACTCTCCCTCTCAAACACCAAGTGTCTAACCTTATCCTTGATCCTCAAGGTTTTACATGCATCTTGTACCTCAAGTGCATACAGGTTCTTGGCTAGCACACCAATCTATTTCCACTTTCCCGCCGTCATGAAATTTTCTAGAAAAAGAGCTGATTTTAAATTAGCGATATATCCCTCACCCAAACTCTGATTCAACCAATTTTTTTTTTTTAATTTGGGTATTTTTCCACAAGGAATCCAAATATACTATTTGTTTCTAAAAATTTTGTGCATAAATTTTCATATCTGCTCTGCAAACTCTCGGCCCAAAACTCAAAACTTTGAAATCTCCTCTTCTTGTATATTGTTCTTCCTTGATCACTTGTGCTCTAATACCATGTAGAATTTTGTATAATTTTTCCTACAAATTAGCTAGCTTTGGTACCATGTATAACTTTTTCTACAAATCAACTAGCTCTGATACCATGTAGAAATTTCCCACTTGTAGATCACCTAGTAATGCGATGTACTAAAACAAAACACTTGATCTACTTCTACAAACAATTTAGTGGAAGCTTAATCAACCATGTGCAACATCAGTAAGAACACATATAACTGATAAGAAGGAACCAATCACATATAACACAGAAGAATTTACCTGGGGAAAGCACCTGCCTAAAACCCCATCTCTGTATTAACATACAAGAGGAAATATAGTACAGATTACACAAAGCCTTAGCTTGGAAGCTATCCAGCTCTCAGTACAATCCCTCTGCTGCTCATAGATAGTCAAAGGCTTCTCACAAACCTTCTCCTCTACCCTCCAAGCCTCCTATTTTCTCGTGCAGTTTCCTTAGGGTCCAGTGCTGCCACTTGTGTGAATTGGCCTCTTCACACACTCACTAACCTCTGATCTAACTAAAAAAACCTGAAGGAGATAAATCTTCATCATGGATGAGCTTCCTTTATAGGAAAAATATTCATCCAACTGATAGTACACTGTCCCTTCTCTGATCTCAACTGGGTCTCTGTCTGAACTGACATGCATGACTTATTTAAGATATAATATTCAGTTATTTGAAAATACCAGTTGTTACATGCATGCAAGCATTAACAAACTTAATATCATCAATTTAGCAACTTGTTAAATTAATCTAACTGGAATTGACTCAGTTAACTAAGCCAACTATTTACAAGTCATAATTACAACTCATCCTTATCTCTTTAACTAATGGATAAATTCCTCAATTAATAGATAAATTGTTGCATGTCCTCACATAGACTTCAAGTTTGTTTTTCCTTACCTAATTAACTCATGGAGATTAATTAATTAATATTTTAAACTGTTGTTAAGAAAAAATTCGTTTTTACTTCCTATAGTTAGACCAGGGACTGCTAAAAATAGGAAGGGACCCAAAAATGCTATTTTTAGAAGATTCTATTTTTAGCAGTTTCACCTCTCACCCAAGGTGGCCAATGACCTCATTGGCCAAACTACTATTTCTAGACATGCTTAATTTAGGAGTCCTATTTTTAGCACATTCTAAATTTATCATTTTTTGTTGCACATTTTTCAACAAATATTTGATTATGATGTGATTGGGGTGAACTGAAGTTCAATGGAAACCCTTAAGAGATTCAACTAGGGTGGTAGATGGGTGGTGGAAGGGCCTGTTGGATATGTCTGCACAATTTCTGAAGGCAGTGCAAAGAAAGGTAGCAGAGGAATAGCAGGACATGTCTACACAATTTCGAAGATTAGTGTAGACCTAGGTCTTGGTGCAGTGCAGGGTTCTAGCAGACCAGAAGGAGGTTTGTTAACTGTGCTTGAGAAATGCGCAGTTCAATTTAGACATGGAGGCAGTTTCTGTGTAGTTCTAGAAATCAGACTGGTTACTCACCTCTGGGACTTCGAAGTTCAACTGTCCTAGAGGAAAAATTTAAGCATTCTGCTATTCCAGGAAGTAGAGCAAGATCACTGAGGGCTGAGACTACGCAGTGTACCTCAGTCGAGATTTGGTGGAAGAGGGTTGTCCGATCGGACATATTTTTAGGAAAATGGATAAGTGTTGTAAGAAAGTGAACTTTTGCAAACTTGACATTGTGATCATACACATAGCATACTTTGATGATGAGACAACATAGACCACTAGTACAACAAGATAAAACATGCCCTTTGTGAGACTGTCTTAGAGTTGAAAGCGACAAACGTGACACTTGAGATACACCTTCAGATAGTCGTGACGAAATTTGCACGACAGTGCTTACAACTTTGTGTGTGAGTACGAAAGATGTTTACATAGAGAAGACAACCCAAACACGCAAATACAAACCTTCAAACTCACTAGAACAAGATCGCAAGCATGACAAAGCAATCAATATGCTGAAAGATAACCACTGGTAATGGTGAAAAGACTTCATAAAAGCTCATGGGGTGAGATTGAGTGTTTGCAACCATTAAAGGAAAATCCAAGGAAGACTTCGAAATTTGGATGTAAGTCAAAATTTTGGAGGGTGTTGTAGCCACTACAATAGAATCATACAAACATTTCAAATTCTTTAATGAACGCAAAGAATCATTGATAGATCCAATATGATGAATCACCTCTTCACTTTTTGAA
Source organism: Pinus taeda (assembly GCA_000404065.3). NCBI lineage: Eukaryota > Viridiplantae > Streptophyta > Pinopsida > Pinales > Pinaceae > Pinus > Pinus taeda. Next base: position 47,682 of record APFE031021845.1, read on the forward strand.
GCAACAAAGGGATATGATTTCTTATCTTATTTTTTCCATATGGAGAGATCTTTAAAGTATATAGGTTTAGTAGGTAAAGCATTTCTATAAAAAATTCCATCCTAAAGATAATTACATATAAGAGCATGTTAAATATTTCGTTACCATCTTGGATAATTCTCTTTACCATTGAGCACCATAATAATGATTGAGATTGTAACATCCCCTGTTCTACCCCTACTGTTTGTAATGATAATTATGTGATTGCAATATCAATGTGGGGTAATCACGACTGGGTAATACATGATTATGAACTTAATATTTAAAATTAATTAAAAAAAATGGAATAAGGGACAACCTTATGGATTCTTTTTCTGACGGAATCCTGCTTTCTCACTTATTTTGAAAAGCTGTGATCCATACCCAACCAAATTAAATGTTGCAGTTGCTTGTAAACTCGGGAGGCCATTACATGACAATATTTGATTGTGATGTGATTGGGGTGAAGTGAAGTTTAGTGACAACAATTAAGAGATTGGACTGGGGTGGTGGAATTATAGGTGATTCCCATTCCCCTTTCCCTTCTAGAAATCAAATAAAATACCTTTTTAGGAGAAAATTCAATGAAGAGCTAATACATGCTCTTTGAAACACATAGAGAAGGAAATTATATGACCTCTTTCCCTCTCTCAGAACACATTAGGATGTAGAGGGTTTTTCTAAATATAAGTACAACAAAGAAGAAACAAATTTAGTTGGATTTCAAATAATTTATGATGCACTGATAGTGTGTGGGAAATCGGAGCTATTGCTTTCTCTTTTTTGTGTTGGTTCTCTCTTAGTGTTTCACATTTGTTTGGGAAAAAATTCCATTGGATCTAGAGTTCACTGGTTAAATAGTAGTGGTTGGTCCTAAGACAAAGTTGTTTCACTCAAACCATCATATTTTTTATTCGGTTGGGTTTTACTCTCTCTTATTTTTTTATATTTCCATTGGATTGATTGATAATCATGAGGGGAAATTGTTTCTCTCTCTCTCTCAAATTATGGGGCATAATAACTCTCATATTGTTAAATAATGAATCCATATAGGTGAGGATAGTTTTAGATAGAGCAGGAATGACATGTTATAGAGTTTTGTGAACCCAACGTTTCAGACTACCAAGTGAGTCCATCATCAGGGGATGCGACAATAGATATTCTTCAAACCTTAATGATGTATCCATGA
>APFE031021848.1:4075-16742 GCA_000404065.3 Pinus taeda
ATGTGCAATAATTACGATTTGAGAGCTTCAAGTAGTTTCGCCCTCTTTCTATGAATCTGCTGGAAGATATTAAATTTTCTCCTGCTTCGGGCCGCTGCTCAAGATATTTGCTGATACTCTTTGCCGCTACGTTGATGGTTTCTGTCGTCGACTGATACTCTTTGACACGCTTGATGCCTGATGATTTGATATGATACACTTTAAACTCTGTGATTGATCTGCTGCTGTCTTTAAACCGGATCCTTTAGGCACGATCGGGCGATTTTCGGGCTTTTTCGGCGCGCAATGGGCTAAGAAATCAGAAGATTCCCCGAAAACTCCCTCTGTTTCCTGTTCTGGAGCTCCGAAGTGCGATTTTTCTTCCTGCGCGAAGTTTCGGCTTTTTGGCTACTGACGTCAGCATGACATCGGCTGTACGGCGGATGACGTCAGCTGTGGTGGGTCCCTGGTACAGAGCGACGTGGTGAGGTGCTGATACTGGAGGTAATGCGATGAAGAAACTCCGATGCGATCGCAATATCGCATCGGTGGGGAACGGAGGGCGCTTAAGTTGGACACTCGGCGCTTGCGACTGTTGATATCGCAATATCGCGTCGGGCAGAGACGGATGGGTGATGACCTGCATGGAGATGAAAGTGCGATGTTGCGATGTGATCTGGCTCTAAGGTTCTATAGAGTGTAAGTTTTTTGGGAGGAAAGAGCAAGTAAGTGGGTGTGAAGGGCATTTGAGGTTTCGGAATGGGTCCGATTACCTCAGAGGGATTTTATACTTTGGAAGGAGTCCATTCTATCTGGGAGGTGGTTTTGGAGGTTAAGGGTTCTTGCTGAGTTTCAGATAAACTGAGCAATTCCCAGGAGTACTTATGGTTATTTTTCAACCAGGGGGAGGGATATTACGTAGGGGGATTTTTACTTAATATTAATAAGGGATGGGAAGAATAGGGAGCTAAATAATAATGTTAGTGGTTAATATGGAGATGGTAAGAAAGTGCTAAGTTCAGGAGAGCTTAGGTTGTTACAAGGGGGTAGCACCATACTTAAGAGAAAATATGGAACAACTTTGAGTAAAGCAGATCTTTACTCCAGCCAGTGTGATGAAGATGATGGAACTTAAGAGGTGTCAAGAAGATCTTGACCTCTTTTGGGGAAGTTAGTTAATGATTGGGGAGAACAGAGAAGGGGAGTTAGTTATACCTCTTTTGAGCTTCTTGCATACAAATTCTTGCTGATTGTGTTCTGCATGATATGACACCTGAAAACCTGGAACTGGTCAGCAATTTAGGATTCAACAACCTCAAAACTACCTACCTAGCCTACTTACCTAGCATTTTTTCTTCTTTTGTTTGCGGGTGCACTTAGACTTGCAAACTTGTCATTCATTTTTATTTTGATGCTTTTCTATCTACATACTACCCTTATTTCTTCCAGAGCCCAGATTAAGCTGTTGGGCTCCTCTGCTTCTCTACCTATCTAAGAATCTGCCAAGATTAAACTATTTGGACAGATTTACAATCTCTATATATCAAAACAGGAAATTTAAACCTAGGGAGACCAAGATTAAACTGTTTGGACCTCCCTTTAACTGAAAAATGGTGATACCGGGATAACTGTACAAAATTTGGAAGGCAATTGAATGAACTTGAAGTAGCCTTCTTCACTTGGAGACTGTTAAGCAAATATGGAGTATTGGAGCAAGCAAAGTATGACATATTTGGCCTGTAAAATGCCAATCATGAAAAATGAATAACCTGCTATAGCAGGAAGCTAACAGATGCACTTATCTTCATTTGAAATTTTAATATCAGCAAATAATAACTAGCTGATAGCAATATTAAATGCATTCATATGCTCTGTCGCCAAGTCTCTATCTTTCGTTACCAAGTCTCCATCTTTCATCCTCAAGTTATACAACCTTTTTCATATGAACAATTTATTCACTAGAGATTTAGATTGGTACAAAGTCTGTAACATGTCCCACAAAGTCTTCGTTGTAGCTTTGCTGATACATTCATCAACACTGAATTTGAGACACACAATAGTATTGTGCTTTCTGCCTTGCAATCCAACTTCTTTCATTCTTCATCAGACACTCCCATTGGTTTAGTACTTGGATCCACCCCGATCTACTTATCTTTATCCACCAACAAATCCTCCATCTTGAGTTTCCACAACTCAATACTTTGACCATTAAATTTCTCAATCTCCATCTTCTTTCACCATAAGAATCAGATCTCCTACTAAAAGGTTTACATCCCGCAGATCTCCCACTAAAAGGTTTAGAATAGGCCTGAGCAAAACCCCTCAGCTGTAAAGGCGCCCCATTGAACCCAAAATAGCTTTGATACCAAATGTAGGTTTTAACCCCGTACAGAAATTACCTGCATACGAATTTTAAAAACAAAAAAATAAACAATGACGAAAACATAAAACATAACACAAATATACACAAAGATTTTCTCTAGATGATTTTTCATTAGGTTCATTTCAATGTTCCAATACATATATATACATAAACCCCAATCCATTAACCCTAAATTAGAACATATTCGTAGTTCTATTGAGTGGATCTACAAAATACCATGGACCAAAAACCATCACATCCAAAACCATGTGCGAAAACCATACACAAAACCATAGGTAGCTCCGCCCACCTAATATAGGGTCCAAAAAAATTTCTCGGGGGGTCACGCGAAACCTATAGAGGGGGGCTATCACCCCTGTGGAAAGAATATAACGCAACCCAGCATACCTATGTTTAGTCATAGTTGACTATGATTGACATTTGCCGAGCATGGTTTGAATACAGATTGACTATGGTTTGTTTATAGTTGAGAATGATTTGACTATGATTTGTCTATAGTTAACCATGGTTACCATTACAATGGTGGTTTTTTATAGCTAACTATGGTTAACCTTGACCATGAATTATAGGCCTCCATGGTCAACTATAGTTCAATATAATTCATTGTGGTTCATCCATGAAATTTTAGACTTTAATAAGTTGTTATTTCTTGTACACTTAAATATTCTATTAAATTGACTAACTATTTTACTTGAAAGTGTATTTTTTCATCTTTATACATAAATTTATAGCTCAAAATTTCAAAATTACCACATAAATATGTAATTATGTTAATTTTCTTAACATCATACTTCATTTTTTCTAAAATAAAATTATTTCTAAAATAAATATAAATATAAATTTAAATTAAATTAATCAAAAATGAATATAAAATATTACATTATTCTTAATAAATCATTTATATTAATATATTATATATAAAATGTTGATTTTGTAAAAAGTAAGGTATATTTTAACCATTAAAAATGTTCCGAAGGTGTTTACAAACGTAAATTTCTTAGAGTGTTCAAAAACTCTATACAATTTGAATCCAAATGTCTTTTTAAGAAATTTAGAGGGTTTGCATTGAAAAATATCGGATTAACAAGATAATTACCACTGATAGTGAAAATCTATCCATTCCATTAAAAAACCTCTCACTTTTATTTTTAAACATCTTAAAAAAATATTATTTTCAAAAATGTTATTTTTGAACACTATAACAAATAGTTGTTAAAATCTTCCTTGAATAGTAAAGGGGCTGTATTTCTCGCTCCTGCTATATTGTTTTTTTTTCTAGTTAAAACTATCTATTCTATTATAAATATTTACAGAAAATTACATGCAGTAGAACACGACTTCCATGGTCCGTATTGGCACCTTGGGCATCCTGAGTTTGTCACAAAAGCTCCCTCACAGGGGTAGCACCGACAAAAATGTCTTGCTTTCTCAAAAAGAGGCAGAGGCTAAAGCCTAACCCGCTTGACAAACTACCTAACTTGACAGCCCACGCAGTGGCATCCATCAAAATTCAACTGTGAGTCGCCATACATAGGCTGAACAGAAACTGAACAACCTGGACAAACAAACTGACCTAGATAAGACCGGAACGAAAAATGCATGTGAGTAAACATAGAGACCTTAGACTTAGATTCGAGCAGAGAGAAGAAGGTGGGAGCTGGAGTGTGCGCCAGGAGTTCAGTCCTAGCCCGCCGAGCCGTGACTGTTGCCACCGAGATCAGCACCGCCATCTTGGCCAACATCGCTGCCTTGACCAGCGCCGCCACCCTGACCAGCACCGCCGCCCGAACCCGCATCACCACCCGGACCAGCATCGCTACCCTGACCAGCACCGCCATCCTTACCAGCACCGCCACCCTGACCAGCATCGCTACTCTGACCAGCACCGCCACCCGGACCATCACCGCCACCCTGACCAGCACCGCCACCTTGACCAGCTCCGCCGAGTTCTCCTTCCTCAGGGCTTGTTTCCTCCTCAATGGTGCACCAGCCCATTCCTTCCGGGACTCCCTCCCACATTGCAACCCATATGGCCGCTGCTTCATCTTGAATCTTCTGCTCCGGAGGTGGGACGGGGGTATCCAGAGTTTCCTCACCATGCGCAGTTGCGGGTTGCTGATCAGGACCTTCCAAAATAATGCTACTTGAGGGTGGCTCCCCCTCTCCAGGAGGCGCATCACTGCCATCGTTCTCAGGAACTGCAGTGAAGAGGACGGAAATGTGTGCGTTGATGCCCTCGTTGCCTCTAGAGCGGCCCAGGGTGAAAACGACCGAACCAAACGCCGGAAGGGCCGGCTCTCCCTCACTGGAGCTTCCCACCTCCGTGAATTGCCCAGCTTGGAGGGGTTGAACTCTCGTTCTCATGTGACAGTAACAACAACAACAATGATGATGTTCATTTGCTGCTGGAGAGCGCGACGCTGAGCCTCTCCTAGAGGCTCTGCCAGAGCCTCTGCGGCAGGGTTGCCGCTCCCGAAGTCGAGCCATGAGCCCTTTCCCGAGTTCTTCAGAATTTTGCACTGTGTTTCGCTCGCAGTCACCCTTCTGAACTCGCCACGACTTCCTCCCAAATATGGAAGCTTCAGAAAGCTCAGTGCCCAGGTGAGAGCCAGAAAGAACCAGATACGAGCCACGGAGAACCAGATGGGCAGGTCGAAGCCTGCTTGCTCTCTTCTGCACCTGCACAATTTCGGAGAGCCCCAACAGCTGGAGCTCGTCCCGCTCAACCTCACGATGGCTCGTCGACTATCGACCTGCTCCATGAATACCCTCTGCAAATTCTCGGTGTGTGAGCTCCATAACTGCATGGCGCAGGTGAGCCATCAACTCAGGCCGCTTCCTTAAGGTAGCCTTCCTCCTCGCCCGATCGACGGCCTGAAGTATTAATGGCCACTGCGCCATCACGTGGCTCCGCGTGCTTGCCATATGGCTCGCTCGTAGCATGACGGAGGTCACCCGCATCCGGGGCGCTCCTGCTATATTGTTACGTTAAAATCCTCGTTCAATAATAACACTCCTCCCATATTTAAAATCAGTAAAGTGAATTAAAGCAAGCCGTAAAGTGAATGGTTTAATTTAATTGGGCTTATTTCATGTTCATCCTATCATTTTCAAATGTTCAGAAAATTTCACTAAAATCTGTTTAACTCGTCGAGGTATTCCATTATTTGCATGAAATTTCGATAAAATATGATTATTTTAGCTAGGCAGTTTCCTTACCGCAAGCAATTTCAGTGAAATCTGATCATTTTGGCAAGGCTTTTTCTTGCACAAAATATTTGAACAGTGTTAAAGCCCTGGACACTCAATAAAAAAATATGGATTAGGTATTTGAAAAGATTATTCAATTTTCTACCTTTCATTTTTTACACTATATATAAATTCACTATGATTTTTTTTAACTTATTATTTCAAATTATTATTTTTATATTTAAGTTATCACTAACACTTTATGAAAAACTTTGATTAACTAACACTCCATTTTTCAATATCTTAATGAGTAAACCTCAAAATTACAATAATTCTTTATTATATAAGTTTGTATTATTTATATTTTAATTTTTATAAACATTAAAATAATAATAATATATGATTATAATAAAATTAATATATTTCAAATTATAAATAAATTTTATAATTTATTGAAATACTATTTAGTATTGTGATATTATTCTTATATTTATTTTCCACGTATGAGTTGGCCTTAACTTAATACATGCACAAATCATAAGGATGGGCATGCAATAGTCTCAGAGGAGATTCGTCTATTTAATTTTATGTTTTCTTTGTTTCTTAGCTAAATATAAAATTTTGTTTTTAACCATATATGTATACATTAATGTATATTCAGAGAATTTTAAATTTTATTATATTAGGAAACGAAAAATATGATTAATGCAATATGTTAACGGTTGGTATGGTTTCACGTTGGCTAGTTATAAAATTAGCTAAATATAAAATTTTGTTTTTAACTATATATGTATACAGTAATTCAGAGAATTTGAAATTTTATTATATTAGGAAATGAAAAATATGATTAATGCAATATGTTAACGGTTGGTATGGTTTCACGTTGGCTAGTTATAAAATTAGGTTTAATATGAGTAGCTTGACACGGGATTTGAGATTTTGAGGTTCAAGTGTTACATTGATCCTCCCAGACACGTTATATTTATATTTATATATATTTATATTTATATATTTCATCTAGATGTAATTTTTAATATTTATAAAGTAAGTTAGCAATATTATAGTGTACAAAGTACATACAAAATTCAAATACATGTCACATAAATGATAAATCAATAAATCATAAATTCTAAATTCATAAATGATAAATCATAATACATATTTAATTCACCAATCATTTCATAGAAGAAAGACATGATAGTAAGTAAAGATACTAGCAAGTGTAGTTTTCTCATTAAGTCATCAAAAAATCAGAATGTGTTACATAGGTAGCAATGCCAATGGCAAATAGAATTATAAAATACAAAACAACTATAAGTATACAGGCCTCAAGTCAGTAGGTAGCGCATGACTCATGAGTCATCAATCCTCATAGTCATCATCCGAATCAACATCATTGTCCTCATAATCATGGTCACCACTGCTCTCTTTTAAATCCTACTTCTCCCTTGTATCCATAGTTGTCTCTGCATCTGCTGGTGTGGAGGATGACCCCTCTACAATATCACCATCATCAAATCTAGTAGGCTCTAGCACTAGATCATTGAGATCCATGTTGGCCAATGCCAACACAACATTGTTATCCAGACCCATATCATTAGGAAAGACATCCCACATCTTTGTATTTCCCTTCAACCACTCTTCCCTCTGCCTGTAAATAAGATGAAGGTTGGTGTGAAGATACACCATTGTTTTTGACCTAGATTGCTCAAGCATGCTCTTCTTAACACTATACAAATTACCATATGTGCTCCAATTCTTCTCATAACAAGACGATGGAGTCAACTAAGAGAGGAGCCTCATGGCTAATTGTTATATAGGAGTGCTTGTTACCCCATGATTTTCCCACCAATAATAGGGCTTTTTAGCCCCCCATCTATAATCAGATCATATCCTGTAAATCGACCAGTGGGAGTGGAAAAATCTACAAAGGAATCCTCCACCTCAACAAGCAATGCTCTATCCTGAAAAACTCGCTTGAATGCATCTTTCCTCCCCTGTGAGATTTCACCATCCATGTGAGGAGGGAATCCACGATAAGGTCGACCATTTAGCCACTCATGGATGTAGTATTTTGGGTTCAATGGGTGAGCTAAACAATGCAAAGGTGTGCAATTCTCCCATCTACTGACAAGAAAATCCTGTATAGTACCACAGAAGGCATCTGGTGATGTCTCATACTCGGGGCGCTCACTCTGTAGAATAATGTTCCTCACATACTCAATCATAAAATCCCGTCCCTCATAAACCTCTCCTAGGATGGGTTTGTCTGTCTCTGCAAATCGAAGCAAAGAAATGACAAGGTCAATGATATGAATAATTAGATCTACCCTCTCCCACCAAACATTATGTAGCATTATGTCTTTCACTCTTTTAGAGGGTAGTTGATCTGTCTTTCTCTAGAAAGACCAAAACTCTAAAATAACCATGGCCCCAAGAACAGTCTTGACCTCCCTCAACCCTTTCAACATGATGAATGAAGAGGCAAACCGTGTATCAACAATCTTCAACAATGATAGATTGTTGTACTCCTTGTAGATAGTGAGGGCATTTATATGATTTTGTACAAAGTTATGGATATGTCGTGCATCCTTAATAATGTTACCAATCCAAAGCACATCAGAAGCAATGAATTTCAGTGTTAATTTCAGTGAATGGACAATGCAAGGTGTCCACAACACTTGTGGATATTTAGCTTCCACAATCATACCAACAACCTTGCAAACAAGTGCATTATCTATAATGATTTGCACACAAGAATCAACACCTACATCTTCAATAATTTTAATAAACAATTCACCCATATATTGTGCATCCTTGTATTCTCCAAGTGTATCCACTACTTTCAAGAAAACTGGACCATTCAAGGAAGACACCATGAAGTTGATGAGTGGGTGTCGTGCTGGATCTGCCCATCCATTACAAACAATTCTAACCCCAGATGTTGGGCATGATGCTCTAATAGGCTTAAGCATTTTTTGCACCTCATTTTTTGCCTTCGTTAATGATGTGGTTCTAATCTTCTCTGAACGAGGAGACACATACCATGATGGAGACCCGTGAGTTAGATATCAGCACAACTCAATAAATAGAGGTGAGTGTGCAACATTAAAGGATATGAATTTTTGATAGAAAAAAGGCAATGGTGAGATCAAGTTCTTCCCATTTCTATTTTTGAAAAATCTTGTCCACTGTACCAAGTAAAATTGCCTACCTTTTTGCTCTTTGTCTCCCAATAGAACTCTCAAATGGAAATTTGGTGGTGTCTTTCCTATAAAATGGAAAGGGGTCATCATTCTTGGTTATTATTATTATTTTGCAGCCACATTTTCGATACCAACAATGAACTCTTTATCCATTTCTTTTCTCTTTTGTAAAGGAACTTGTGTACAAGCTCCTACTCCACAACCTGGTAATGTCATCAGATGGTGTTTCACAGGAAAATATGTTCTTGTGAAAGTGTTGTGGCAAAATTTTCATTTGCAATTCACATGGCCTCCTCCATTCCCCTCACTTCTTGGCCCATCCTCTCTTATGACATATTTTCACAAGGGATATTTCTCAATGTTAGCTTTAGGAGGAAGTCTTCCCTCAACATTACTTGCAGTAGACTCTGGTGACATTAAGGGAGGAGGGGCATCTCCAATGAGGACATTCTTCCCTTTCCTTTGCCTCTTATTAGCTACCCTTGGTTGAGCCATCAATACTGTAACAAAAGAAATGCACACATTTGTAAAAAAAATGCATATACAAACTGTTGTAATACAAATGCAAAAAAATAAGAGGAAATGCACTTGTTGCTTGAATCTCTTAAAAACGCTCCAAACCCTTGGATCCTAGCTCCAAACTCCTAACAACAAACTCACACAGTTCACGTCTTGCAAAATGAATGACACAAAATGATAAAAAACATAACCATTTTCGCCTTTTATGGCCACGTGGGTCTCGATTTGCCGGATTCGTGTTTGTATTTCATGACACATTGTGTCCAAACAGGGCATGATCTAGATTCAATCGTGCCCCATACCAACACGACGTGTCACGAAATTCGAACACAAATTAGGGCGAATCGAATGTGGCGCTGGATTCGGACATGTGGCCCTCAAACAATGAATTTGGTTTCAGAGGTTTTAATGTGGCGCTGGATTCGGACATGTGGCCCTCAAACAATGAATTTGGTTTCAGAGGTTTTAATGTTGTTTTAAAATAGGAGTCTATCGGGTTAGGACAAAAATGGAAAGAATCTAGTAAAAAGAATTTAAAAAAATTTAGTAATAAGAACGTTGGAATCAAATTTTTAATAGTGGAAATGGATTGAGCACCATCAAAAATTTATGGGCACCTAAAATCTTGAAATTAGTAATTTACAAAACTTCCAACTAAATTTTACCAAAATCTTTTCATAATTTCCCTAATTTTCCAATCAAATTTGAAAGATAAATAAATAATCACTTAAAAATATGTTTTTTTAAAAAGTTGAAACACTTTCTTTCTTATTATAATTTATACTAGCATTCAAAAATATCCCAATTATTATTTAGTGATATATACTTTTTCATGCTAACACATTAGCTTTTTTATGTTTACACAAAGTTTCTTGTTTAGCTAAACCCAACATTAATGTCATAAGGCTGCCTGCACCAAAGCTACAAAGCCCTAGACAGGACCTCAACAATGGAAGATTACAATACCAGCGAGAATACAATACCATCCAGAGCAAGAGCAATAAAAAGGTCTGGAGTCCCTGCGGTCTGCAGCAGATTAAGAACGTGGTGCAAGTGGCCGTCGATTTCCAGGCAATCTATGGAGGATCTTGCATGGTAACATTGCAAGACTATCAAATACGGCGTTGTCAAAAGAGGCCACAAATTTGCGAAACGATCATTTCGTTTTTTTTATCGGAATTTGGGTTTTTTCCTTTCAAAAGAAGTCGCAACTAATTGTATTTCTTTTTATAATTCCAACCAAAGATTGTTTTAATTGTATATCTTTTTATAATAGAAATGAATTGAGGACACAAAAAGAGCCTATAACATATGTAATCTTCAAATTTGACATCAAATATGGACACTAAAAACATAAATAAAATTTATAAAAAAATCAACATGTGGGATGACCAATCAAACTCCACCCATTCTTTGCTCGGTTCTGCCGGAGGGGGCCATATCGGCACCTAAAATGGCGGCAGTGGAGGGGCGTTACTGCTTCAAGAATATGAAACTAAATTAAATTATTATTATATATTAAAAGAAATATAAACCAAATTAATTTTTTTATTGATATTAATATAAATTAGAATTTTAAAATTAATTTGTTATATATGATAAAAAAACAGCTTTTTTATTTGTTTTTTTACTAATTAATGTAGTGATAAATCCATAAATTGGTTTTATTATGTTGAAGTTTTCACTGAACTTACCTTTGAAAGCCAAGTATATGCCAGTGACGAGTTTCTTGCCATGTGTCTGAATGGATGTCAAAATGCGTTGATTTGCTAGCACTACAATGAGTTGCTTTTCAAAATTCCATGCCTCACGAAATGTTGAAAGAAGAGCTTAGACGATAAGAATGTGATTAGAGTTCGATCAAAGTCGAGCATTGCAGGCTTAGCCAATAGATTGAGCAAAACTAATTTGTCTCTGCAGTGTATAAATGACTACCAACTTAAAGAGAAAAAAAAAAACATAAAACCAGACAGTTGCAATGACAAGTGGTGTATTTTGTACCTATAACATTCTACATATACGCTACATGTAAAAAAAAACACACACACACATTGACCACATAACTATTATTATCATTACTCTCTATTGAAATTGTAAAATTCTATCCAAGTTACTATTACTTTCTGAAGAAATTGTTCTATCCCAGTTATTATTACTTTTTAAAGAAATGGTAAAATATAGAATTTATGAAATTGGTGAAACGGCAGTGATTGATTAATGTTTCTAAAATACTTCTAGAGAAAAACATTTTCAAAACATGCCCATAGGTTGGTAATTAGTAAGTCAAATTCCTCAATGAATTAGAATGGTTTATAAAAAAATTTCCTAGCATCTGCATACGTTGGTAATATATCGTATTCCTCCATGAATCTTAATTACTTATCGTCAAACATCAGTTGCCGTTTAAATTTGAAAACGTGTGGAGCCTTCTGAAAGATTTTTGGTCTTGTATATTAATTAGAATTTGAATCGAATTAGAATTTGAATCGAAGGAGATAAGAGAAGTAAATCATATTCCTCCCTGAATTACTTATCGTCAAACATCAGTTGGCGTTTAAATTTGAAAACGTGCGGGGCCTTCTAAAAGGTTTGGTATTTGTACGTTAATTAGATTTTGAATCGAAGGAGAATCTCAAACAGTAATTTAACAGACAAGGGTAAACTTAGTAATCACTATTTAGCATTCATTTTACATGAATTTGTAATATATATTATATATATTATAATATATATATATATTTTATAAAACGTTTATTATATATTTGAGATTTATTTGATATGATGTAGTAAAATTTTTATTTTATTTGAGAAATTATAAAATAGATTCACCATATTTTTAAATAAACAATCGTAAATAAATTAATTAAATAAATATTATATATTATTTTATATTAAATTATTCTCCACAATTAGTAATTTTAAAAATTTTTAAAACAAATTGAATTTTTTATCTATCATATGGAACTACCAAATAACTATAAAAGAACCACAACGTGTATATTAAAGACATTTAAAAATAAAATAATATAGAAATATGACTATTAAAAAACATAAATATATACAACAAAAGTGACCAAACCCAAGTAATAATTTTACATGATGATGATGGTGGTTAACGTCCACCGAGACCAAACATTGGTCTATCCGACCTAAAGAAACAAATTATAGAAGCAGGTATTTCCGCTATTGAGAGCCTAGCTATGATTAGGTTTCTGTTGTACAAGCACAAACTCAATAACATAGACGATCATAGACTTCCTAAACTAGCTTTAAATTCTAGCCAAAACCACCTAAGGCTCAATCGGGGGTGGCATAAAGACACAAGGGTTTGGTTAAACTATTGGGAGATCAACGAGAATGATGCATTGCAAAACATAAATAACATTAAAGA
>APFE031021849.1:0-35327 GCA_000404065.3 Pinus taeda
GACCAAATTTTGCTTGAAGACTCACTGAAATGACAAAATTTGACCTTGACACTTCAAAATCACTTTGTAAGAGCATATTTGATCACTGGAGGAAGGCTGAAAACACTGACACTAACACATTCCATAGGGTGTTAATTTTAGGTATGTTCTATGCTTAGAGCAATTTATTTCAATTTTCACAGTGAGCTCAATATCTTTTCCAGATTAGCAATAACATCAATATTAAAGTAAATTGCAGATAGAACATAAACATAGATCGCAGAAAACAAGCCAAGACAAGAGGACACAAGATGTGGCATTAGCCAGGGACAAACCCCAATGTGGGGAAACCCTTGATCAATTCTTCTTATATGTTCTTCAATAGTTTAGCAGAGAGAGAGAGAGATAGTACATATACAACAGAAGTCAACACTTTGACTTATTTAAATAAGAGCATAGATCATCTCTAAGTAGATGATACATAAGGTAGTTGAACTCAGTTGAAGACATGTTGCTTCAACTAATTCTCCCAAGTGACTCCATCACCATGCTGCAACTATCATTGTGCTACTCCTCATCATCATGCTGCACCTCACTGTGTTGCACCATGTTGCACCCATCATCACTATGCTGCATCTCATCATGCTTCACTAATCATGACTGTACCCATCACTCCACTGCATCATGTACCATTGTTGTCCCATGTGCCATTGCTGAACCATGTTGCCATATTGCATGTCCCATGTGCTTGTAGCACCATGTTTGCCACTGTTGTCCAGTGTGCTTGCTCCACCATGCTTACCATGTTGTCCCAATGTGCTTGCAGCATCATGCTTGTCATGATGTCCCAATGGGCTTGCAGCACCATGCTTGTCATGTTGTCCCGCTGTACCATGCCATTGTTGTTGTCATGTGGCATTGTTGTGCCTTTTGACATTGTTGCACCATGTTGTCACACTACTAGCACTGTTGTCCCACTGTTAGTCATTGCTGCTCCTATGTGGCAGTATATAGAATCTCCTCATCAATGAAGAGACCTTTCCAATCAAACAAGCGAAAGCACAAGTTACCATACTTCTGCGCTTTTGTTTATGGGCAGTGTTTTGGTCACTGGTTAGGGCTCCCACTGTAACCTACAACAACCCAATAGTCATGCCCAAAACACACCTTAAATTATGCGGCCTCTTATCCTCTTCAAGTTATGTGACCTCGTTGCTTGAGGAGGCACCTATAGCTCTATGTTTGACCCTCAAAACAACACCTACAGGCACGCGTCCTAATCACAATAGAACAATCCCTTACTCAGCCTGTTTCAGGAGGAATCCCTACATCTACTAGCCCAGATCAGTCCCATACTATTTCGGCCCTCCTTCCATCACTCTGTTACCTGAAAACGTCCCTTCAAACTCGCTAGCCTGTCTTCCTAACTGCTGCTAGGGCACCTGCGTATTTGGGCAGCATGAATAGGCCTGCTATATCTCTCCTTTAGGCAACCTAGAGGGTCTCCTACCTTGAATTGCGGCTAGATCATCCTCCTTAAGAATACGACTAAGGCATCCTCCTACATCTAGGGCTTCATCATCTAGATTTCTCTTGCCACTAAAACCCAGAACAAGTGGACAGAAATCAAGAGTGAAGTGTGTGTAGAAATGACTATCAAGTCACCTCCTTTTATACTAAAACGTTGAGCACATGAGGGGGTTATTTCGGTTGCTGGCCTACCTTGACGAATTGTCCCATAACAAAAATAAATTTATATCTCCATGAATACTTATTGGAATCAGATGATCTTTAGATCAATCCTACACCTCTCGATAAGAGGGATCCAAGAAAAATATCAGTTGCCATAAATAAGATGACCCACATGGAGTTTGGCCCTAGTTTCCAATTTTAACACTCCCTCTCAACTAGGGAGAACTCCATCCACTGATCCATCTGCCAGACTGTACTATCTCTACCAACAGTGCCCTACACTGCTTTGCTCTGCTCTGCTGAACCATGAAGAAGAAGAATTAATCAAGAATGTCTCATACCATTCTCTACTGACCCGAAGTCAGTTCCATATGAAGAGAGTGGGTCATACCACTCTTACTAATTCCAAATCAGTTCCAAAAGAGAGTGAGTTATGTCACTCTTACTGACCCGAAGTCAGTGTCATTGATCCCAAATCAATATCAAAAGAGAGTGTCTCAAACCACTCATATAGATCACATATCAGTTTCACTGATCCTAGATCAATGGAGGTCACCCTAGCATAGGGAGTACGGAAGATACAACGATGCATCCATCGATAGTATTACTATGGTCCCTAACCCTATTTCCCTACTCATTCGCCAGATGAGTGGTACTTCCCATGAGTCCCAGACTTCATGGGCAGGATGCCTCGACAAGAGAACCACTCATCCCGTCCATAAGTCGCCACGGGGTATCACAGGGGAAGGTTGAACCATTCACCCTGTACACAACGCACCATTATGGGAGGGTGAGTCGCCCTATGGTCGCTTGTTGCTCCAAGAAGTACCCCAAGCTCCCCGAAGCTCCGACAGCTCAATGCATGCATCATGTAGGACCCTCATAAGAGGGTCTCTCAACGACTCCAAGTCGTTCTCGAAAAGTCACAACTTTGACCTTTCCTCGGGGTTTTGACAAAATGTCTGCGACTTCCACATCAGTCCCAATGCGATGGAGCCTTCCTGCTCATCAATGTACCATATCCCATATAAGGTAGTATTTTATGTCTATATGCTGGAGCAATCATAGAATACGGGGTTCCACAATAATCGAATCCCCCTCTCGTTGACACAGAAGATCACGGTGGTATCCATCATGTGTCAAACAACTCACTGAAGAGCTTCCGCAACCTAGCAGCTTTACACGAGGTCATACGCGTAGCTATGTATTCGGTCTTAGCAATGCTTATAGCAACCGACTTCTGCTTTTTGCTCATCCAGGATATCGAAGCAGAACCCAAAGAGAATCAACACTCAGAAGTGCTCTTGCGATCCTCCACACTGCCTGCCCAGTCAACATTCAAATAATCATGCAGCTTCATATTTCCGCCAGTGTATCTCAATCCATGAGAGATTGTGCCCCGAAGATATCTCAGAAGATTCTTGGCACCAATCCAGTGAGGCTCAACCAAATATGAGCCCAACATGTTAACTGCAAAACATATATCCGGATGGAAGTTCACCAAGAACATCAATGCGAATGAGTTTATGAAACTCAGAGGCATTTCCCAAATCTGGTCCGGCATCACAATCACATAACTTCTGAAAGTTAAGCTCCATCGAGGTAGTCAGAAGCTTGCAGTTTACCATTGCAAATCCGGAATCCAACTCCCTCTTACTTTTGCAAATGAGAGGGTCTGCACCTATCAAAAAAAGGTCGTCCTCATAAGGTGCTAGTATGAGAGGTCTATCATCCACAACCTTCAACCAATGGTTTGGATCGGCTTCACTCCTAGTGAATCTCAGCTTCATCAGACAACTATCAATACTCTCATACTAAGCCCGGGGTGTTTTGCCTCAAGCCATAGAGGGCTTTCTTCCACCTACATACATGAGATTCCCGATCATGAATCTCAAACCCCTCGGGTTGTTCCAAACCAGTGGACCTGCTACATGAGGGGAATGGTCCCCTTGTAAGATTTTCCTCTCGTACATCTCAGACATTTACCTTTATGCTCTTTTTGAATTCAGGCATACCTGTCACCATCTGACTCACATCGGGTAGGGCCCCATAATAAGTAGACCTTCGGTGTTATAGATGAGATGTGACAACTGACATGGTCCCTAATGGACCATCCTGCAACTCGATACAAATTGCCAACCCTGAACCCATGAGTAAAAGCATCTTTGAAAATTCTATTTTCAAACACGTACCTTTCCATTGATGAATGCCACCCTGAAACCTTTGACTTCCATTGCCTAAATGGACACCAAGTTCTTCTTGTGATCAGGGACATAAAGAGCTTCTTTTAAATGAATCGAGTTACCCTCATTCAATTGAGAGGTAACATTCCCTACACACTTTCCGGGATAGGTGCCATTGACTCCCAAGTATAATCCCACGAGTGTCTCCATCTCTACCAAATTAGAGAGAGCACCCTTCTAACGATGAAGTGCCTTGAAGCACTACAATCAATAAGCCAAATTCCCAAAGAGTCTGGAGGAGAGGGCCAATATAAGATAATGCTTCTTTATCTTATCAAAAACAACATTTGATTCTTCATACCTGGGGTTCCTTGCTTTCTTCGAAGAGTCGGCTATTTCCTTGATGACCTACATTACCTGTCATTCCTTTGATCATTGAAGATGTCCCTGGAATGATTGTTTTCTTCATCAAGTGATGTGTCGCTTCCATTCAGACACTCCTTCGCATAATGGCCGAACTTATTACAAACAAGGCGTCTGCCTTTCCTTCCACCCTTAGATTCGTACTTCCCATTGAAGTGATCTTCAGGCAGGCCATCAGAAGCTTCCACTACGCCTTTCTCATAATGTTCTCTGCTTCGACTTCACCCTTGGTGAATTCGAAGAGGGATGAGGGACCCATTGAGCCTTTTGTCATTTGCCAACTGTCTTCGGTGATTGCTCTTTCACTCTTGCTTGGGCTTTGTCTTCACCTCAGCTCTGATACCATGTTAATTTTAGGTATGTTCTATGCTTAGAGCAATTTATTTTAATTTTCACAGTTAGCTCAATATCCTTTCTAGATTAGCAATCACATCAGCATTAAAGTAAATTGCAGATAGAACATAAACATAGATCACAAAAGATAAACCAAGACAAGAGGACACAAGATGCGGCGCTAGTTAGGGACAAACCCCAATGTGGGGAAACCCTTGATCAATTCTTCTTATATGTTCTTCAAAAGTTCAGCAGAGAGAGAGAGAGAGATAGTACATATACAACAGAAGTCAACACTTTGACTTATCTAAATAAGAGCATAGATCATCTCTAAGTAGATGATACATGAGGTAGCTGAACTCAGTTGAAGACACGCTACTTCAACTGATTCTCCCAAGTGACTCCATCACCATGTTGCACCTATCATTGTGTTGCTCGTCATCATCATGCTGCACCTGACTATGCTGCACCCATCATCACTATGTTGCATCTCATCATGCTTCACTAATCATAACTGTACCCATCACTGTACTGCATCATGTACCATTGTTGTCCCATGTGCCATTGCTCAACCATGTTGCCATACTGCATGTCCCATGTGCTTGCAGCACCATGCTTGCCATTGTTGTCCCATGTGCTTGTTGCACCATGCTTGCCATGTTGTCCCAATGTGCTTGCAGCGTCATGCATGTCATGTTGTCCCAATGTGCTTGCAACACCATGCTTATCATGATGTCTCGTTGTACCATGCCATTGTTGTTGTCATGTGGCATTGTTGTGCCTTGTGACATTGTTGCACCATGTTGTCACACTACTAGCACTGTTGTCCCACTGTTAGTCATTGCTGCTCCTATGTGGCAGTGCATAGAATCTCCTCATCAATGAAGAGACCTTTCCAATCAAACAAGTCAAAGCACAACTTACCATACTTCTGCACTTTTGTTTATGGGGAGTGTTTGGTCATTGATTAGGGCTCCAACTGTAACCTAGAACAACCCAATAGTCATGCCCAAAACACACATTAAATTATGCAACCTCCTTTCCTCTTCAAGAAATGTGACCGCACTGCTTTAGGAGCCCCTAGGAAAGGTCAAATTTGTGACTTTCCCGAACGACTTGGAGTCGTTGAGAGACCTTCTTATAAGTGTCCTGCATGTTGCATGCATTGAGCTCTGGGAGCTCTGGGGGCTTGGGGTACTTACTGGAGCAACACACAACCATAGGGAAACTCACCCTCCCATAATGGTGCGTTGTGTACAAGGTGAATGGCTCAGCCTTCCCCTATGATACCCCGAGGCGACTTAGGGACAGGATGATTAGTTCTCCTGTCGAGGCATCCTACCCATGCAGTCTGGGACTCATGGGAAGTACCTCTCATCTAATCAATGAGCAGGTAAATGGGGTTAGGGACCATAGTAGTACTATCGATGGACGCATCGCTGTATCTACCGTACTTCCTATGCTAGGATGGCCTCCATTGATCTGAGATCAGTATGAGTGGTTTGAGACACTCTCTTGTGATATTGATCTGGGATCAATAAAACTGACTTCGGGTCAGTAGAGAATGGTACAAGACATTCTCGATCAATTCTTCTTCTTCATGGTTCAGCAAAGTAGAACAGAGCAAAGCTCACCATAGTAGAGCTCAGCAGAGCAGAGCAGTGCAAGGCACTGATGGCAGAGATAGTACAGTCAGACATATGGATCAGCGGATGGAGTTCTCCCTAGTTGAGAGGGACTGTTAAAATTGGCAACTAGGGCCAAACTCCATTTGGGTCATCTTATTAATGGCAACTGATATTTTTCTTGGATCCCTCTCATCGAGAGGTGTAGGATTGATCTAAAGATCATCCGATTCTAAAAAGTATTCATGGAGATATGAATATATTTGTGTTATGGGACAATTTGTCAAGGTCGGCCAGCAACCAAATAAACCCCACATGTGCTCAACGTTTTAGTATAAATAGAGGTGCCTTGAAAGTCATTTGGACACACTCACTTGGGATCTCTTCCTCTCCACTTGTCTATGGGTTTTGGTGGGAGGAGAGATCCTAAGGGACAACGTTGCCCTAATGGAGAAAGACTCTTCGCTATCAAAGGAGATGCCCTAGAAGGCTCTACGTTGTCATGGAGGACAACCCTTATCTCAGCCACAAGGAAGCCCTAACGCTACCCTATGGAGAAGCCCTACGTTGGTCACAATGACCTAATGCTGCCATAAAGAGCCCTAGATGTGGAGAAGGAAAAGGTCTTTTAAGAAGCACCTACGCTGCCCTATTACAATGAATGAAGCCAACCCTATGGATGTTGTCCTAGAGGAGAATTATCTCATCAAAGAGAAGCACCTACGCTGCCCTGAAAGGAGGCTTCTAGCCGTAGAGGAAGAAGGGTTCTATTCACAGCTAGCCATTGTCCTAAAGAGAGATCCTAGCCGCAGTAAGGATGTGCCTTAGACGCAAAGATCACGCCATTATCCTCGAAAAGAACCCCTGACCTAAACGCTGTCTAAGGGAGCTGCAAGGCACAGCCTAAAAGGGTCCCTTAATCCGCTGTCAAGTCAAGCTCTAAAGGAGCCCTAAATGCAGGTCTGTACATCACCTTATATCCGTTGTCAAGGAATCCTAAAGTTGTATGTAGAGGCGCTACTGAGACCTAGAAAGGAGCCCTAATCTACATCTATTAATGATTCTAATATGATGTTATATATAGTTCAAATGAAGCCCTAAAATGTTGTTAATGGAGGCCCTTATGTTTAGCCTGAAGTAGTCCTAAAGAAGCACTCAGGCTGAAATTATCACAACATTAATACATGTGTGTTGTAGGTGACAGCATGGAAATCTATGTGTGTTGTAGGTGTTACAGTGTGACAGCAGTATAGTTGTACATGATGCAATACATGGACAGCAAGTACATGAAACAGTACATGGAGCAGCAAGGTACCACATGTTTAGATGGGACAGCTAGTACGAGCAGTGAGGTACAACATGTCTAAATGGGACAACTAGTACATGGTGCAACAAAGTGCCGCAATGGTAATTGGGACAGCAGTATGGCAAACATGGGATGGCAATGTCACTAACACTGGGACAACAGTGCAACTTAAGGTACAACAGTATGAAGTGTACAGCATGGTCATTAGGTCCAGCGTTGTGATGATGGGTGCATCATGGTTGAGCACGGTGAGGTGCAACATGATGACGAGATGCATCACGATGATAGGTGAAGGAGTCACCTTGGAGAATCAGTTGAAGCAGTTGTCTTCAACTGAACTCATGTATCATCTTCTTAGAGATGATCTATGCTCTTATCTAGATAAGTCAAAGCGTTGACTTCAGTTGTAAATGTACTATCTCTCTCTCTCTCTGTTGAACTATTGAAGAACATATAAGAAGAATTGATCAAGGGTTTCCCCACATTGGGGTTTGTCCCTGGCTAGTGCCACATCTTGTGTCCTCTTGTCTTGGCTTGTCTTCTACGATTTATGCTTATGTTCTATCTGCAGTTTACTTTAATGCTGATGTGATTGCTAATCTAGAAAAGATATTGAGCTAACTGTGAAAATTGAAATAAATTGCTCCAAGCATAGAACATACCTAAAATTAACAATGTTTGAACCTCAAAACAACACCTACAGGCCTGTGTCCTAATCACAACAGAACAATCCCTTACTCGGCCTGTTTCAGGAGGAATCCCTGAGTCTACTAGCCCAGATCAGTCCCTTACTATTTTGGCCCTCCAACATGGTACTTCGGCCCTCCTTCCAGCACTCTGTTACTTAAAAATGTCCCTTTAAAATCATTCGCCTGTCTTCCTAACTAGGGCTAGGGCACCTATGTATTTGGGCAACATGAATAGGCCTGCTATATCTCTCCCTTAGGCAGCGTAGAGGGCAGGTTGGGCAGTGTATAGAAGTAGGGATCTCCTCCCTTGAATTGCAGCTAGATCATCTTCCTTAGGACTGCGGCTAGGGCATCCTCTTACATCTAGGGCTTCATGATCTAGATTTCTCTTGCCACTAAAACCCAGAACAAGTGGTGAGAAATCAAGAGTGAACTGTGTGTAGAAATGACTATCAAGTCACCTCCTTTTATACTAAAACGTTGAGCACATGAGGGGGTTCTTTTGGTTGCTTGCCGACCTGGACGAATTGTCCCATAACACAAATAAATTCATATCTCCATGAATACTTATGAGAATCGAATGATCTTTAGATCAATCCTACACCTCTTGATGAGAGGGATCTAAGAAAAATATCAGCTACCATAAATAAGATGACCCACATGGAATTTAGCCCTAGTTGCCAATTTTAACACTCCCTCTAAACTAGGGAGTACTCCTTCTGCTAATCCATCTGCCAGACTGTACTATCTCTGCCAACAGTGCCCTGCACTGCTCTGCTCTACTGAACCATGAAGAAGAAGAATTGATCGAGAATGTCTCATACCATTCTCTACTGACTTGAAATCAGTTCCATATGAAGAGAGTGTGTCATACCACTCTTACTGATCCCAGATCAGTTCCAAAAGAGAGTGAGTTATGTCACTCTTACTGACATGAAGTCAGTTTCATTGATCCCAGAACAATATCAAAAGAGAGTGTCTCGAACCACTCATACTGATCCTAGATCAGTCTCATTGATCCCAGATCAATGGAAGTCATCCTAGCATAGGGAGTACGGTAGATACAACGATGTGTCCATCGATAGTACTACTATAGTACTATCATCCCTAACCCCATTTCCCTACTCATTGGCCAGATGAGTGGTACTTCCCATGAGTCCCAAACTGCATGGGTAGGATGCCTCGACAGGAGAACCACTCATCCTATCCATAAGTCACCACGGGGTATCACAGGGGAAGGCTGAACCATTCACCCTATACACAGCGCACCATTAGGGAAGGGTGAGTCGCCCTATGGTCGCTTGTTGCTCCAAGAAGTACCCAAGCCACCCGGAGCTCCCAGAGTTCAATGCATGCATCATGCAGGACCCTCATAAGAGGGTCTCTCAATGCCTCCAAGTCGTTTCCAGAAAGTCACAAATTTGACCTTTCTTCGGGGCTTTGACAAAATGTCTACGACTTGCACATCAGTCCCAATGCGATGGAGCCTTCTTGCTCATCGATGTACCATATCCCAGATAAGGTAGTATCTGATGTCTATATGTTGGAGCAATCATAGAATACGGGATTCCTCAATAATCAAATCCCCCTCTCGTTGACACAAAAGATCACGGTGGTATCCATCATGTGTCAAACAGCTCACTGAAGAGCTTCTGCAACCTGCCAGCTTTACATGAAGTCATACTTGTAGCTATGTATTCGGTCTCAACGGTGCTTATAGCAACCGACTTCTGCTTCCTGCTCATCCAGGATATTGAAGCAAAACACAAAGAGAATCGGCACTCAGAAGTGCTCTTGCGATCCTCCACACTGCCTGCCCAGTCAACATTCGAATAATCATGCAGCTTCACATTTCCGCCAGTGTATCTCAATCCATGAGAGATTGTGCCCCGAAGATATCTCAGAAGATTCTTGGCACCAATCCAGTGAGGCTCAACCAAATATGAGCCCAACATGCTAACTGCAAAACATATATCTGGACGGAAGTTCACCAAGAACATCAATGTGAATGAGTTTATGAAACTCAGAGGCATTTCCCAAATCTGGTCCGGCATCACTATCACATAACTTCTAAAAGTTAAGCTCCATCGAGGTAGTCACAGGCTTGCAATTTACCATTCCAAATCTGGAATCCAACTCCCTCTTACTTTTGCAAATGAGAGGGTCTGCACCTATTAGAAAGAGGTCTCCCTCATAAGGTGCTAGTATGAGAGGTCTATCATCCACAACCTTCAACCAATGGTTTGGATCGGCTTCACTCCTAGTGAATCTCAGCTTCATCAGACAGCTATCAATCCTCTCATACTAAGCCCGGGGTGTTTTGCCTCAAGCCATAGAGGGACTTCTTCCACCTACATACATGAGATTCCCGATCATGAATCTCAAACCCCTCGGGTTGTTCCAAACCAGTGGACCTGCTACATGAGGGGAATGGTCCCCTTGTAAGATTTTCCTTTGGTACATCTCAGACATGTACCTTCATGCTCTTTTTGAATTCAAGCATCCCTGTCACCATCTGACTCACATCGAATAGGGCCCCATAATAAGTAGACTTCTGGTGCTATAGATGAGATGTGACAACTGACATGGTCCCCAACGGACCATCCTGCAACTCGATACAAATTGCCAACCCTGAACCCATGAGTAAAAGCATCTTTGAAAATTCTATTTTCAAACACGTACCTTTCCATTGATGAATGCCACCTTGAAAACTTTGACTTCCATTGCCGAATGGACACCAGGTTCTTCTTGCGATCATGTACATAAAGAGCTTCTTTTAAATGAATCGAGTTACCCTCATTCAATTGAGAGGTAACATTCCCTACACCCTTTTCGAGATAGGTGGCATTGACTCCAGGTATAATCCCACGAGTGTTTCCATCTCTACCAAATTAGAGAGAGCACCCTTCTAACGATGAAGTGCCTTGAAGCACTACAATCAATAAGCCAGATTCCCAAAGAGTCTGGAGGAGAGGGCCAATATAAGATCATGCTTCTTTATCTTCTCAAAAACAACATTTGATTCTTCATACCTGGGGTTCCTTGCTTTCTTCGAAGAGTCGGCTATTTCTTTGATGACCTGCATTACCTGTCATTCCTTCGATCATTGAAGATGTCCCTGGAATGATTGTTTTCTTCATCAAGTGTTGTGTCCCTGCCATTCAGACACAACTTCACATAATGGCCTAACTTATTACAAACAAGGTATCTGCCTTTCAGTCTAGTGACAAATTTGTAGACTTTTGTAGCACCTTGGAACAATCATCTATGTGATATTTTCATGGAAATTTGACCAGTCTCATCCAATGGAACAACAAACTTGGCATATGGATTTGTGGGTAACAAGGTATCTGCCTTTCAGTCTAGTGACAAATTTGTAGACTTTTGGAGCACCTTGGAACAATCATCTATGTGATATTTTCATGGAAATTTGAGCAGTCTCATCCAATGGAACAACAAACTTGGCATATGGATTTGTGGGTGACTTCAAAATTTCGATCTCTAGGAGCAAATCTCATTTTGTAGACTTGTCAAAACTTTCCTAAAGACCATCCTTGAAGAAAGACCATCCTTGAAGACCACCATTAAAGACACTTGAGAAGTCTTGTTGGAGCAGATTGTAGAGGAAATCTTGAAGACAAACCTATACACAAATTTGGAGCAACCCCCTCTTGTACCCTTTGAAATAAAAGAAGAAATGTTGTAGAAGCAAACTTGTTGAGCAGATCTGAAAGTAGCCTGGATGATTGAAGGCATCTTTTGGAGCAGGAAATTTTGAAGCACTCTTGATGCATTGTTGACTTATTCGAGAATTATTGAAGACATCCTTAAAGACCACTCTTGGAGCATTGTTGGAGGGAACCCTGAAAGCATATTTAAAGTTAATCTTGGACTTGTTGAAATAGTCTAGGAGTCAAAGATTCAAAGGCAATTATGGATCAATTTTGGAGGGCATCTTGAAGAAGATCATGGATCAGCATTGTTGAAGCCATGATGAAGTAGCTTTTGGGATATGTAGAGGGGATGATTTGCTAGTTGATGATAAGGCATACTTGGAGACACTTCCAAAGAGCTAGATTGAAAAGGACCTGAGGAGGATATATTTAAGACATCTTTGGAGACTCTTTGAAGCTAAACTTGTAGACCCCTTGAAGATGTCTTTGGAGCCTTGTTGGAGAAGATCATTTATGACTTGTTGAAGATAATATTGGAAGTCTTGAAGTTGTACTAAAACCATTTTGAAGCATTAAAGCAGATGGATGGAGCCTTAGCGAATTGGAGCCCTCACACAAGGTTGGAACCTTGTGGAAAACTAGGTTGGAGCTTGAACTGTTGAGAGGATTGAAGTCCTCAAATAGACAAGGTTGGAGCTTGCTGGTATAGTACAGGTTGGAGCATGGTTGATTTGAAGATTAGAGTCTTCATCTAGGTTTGGAGTCCTGAAGTATCATTGAACTTGATTTGCTGTAAAGAGGGTTGGAGTCCTCGTCATTATTGTTAATAAAATTATTCTTTTGTTGTACATTTCATGTTTTGGTTTATTAAGTGACTTTAACTGGCATAAAATAACAATTGTAAAAGAAATATGGATTCACCCGCCACCCCCCTCTCAATATTTCCAACAATTGGTATCAGAGCCAGTACCTTCAGTCTCAACCTAACAGTTGGAAGATAGATCCTTAGAACATAAATGGCAAGGTCGAGGACGAAAGACTCCAAATCTTTTGAAGATGTCTCCTCAGTCAAGAAAACATAAGATAATCAGATGTGCAAAGCTCTCATATTCAATGGAACAAATTTTGAACTTTGGAGTATGAGAATGGAGTTCTTTTTAATGGCCCTTAGCAGTGAAGTATGGGAATCAATTATTACTAAAAATTCTACTACAAATGAGTCGAAAGAATACAATACAAAACCTATGAGTACCATTCTAAGTGGCTTAACGGATCATATAAAAATCAAAATGTAGAAATGCTCATCAACAAACAAGCTTTGGAAGAATCATCAAGATCTTCACAGAAAAGGAATTTTAATCATGAACTTAGATCTAGAAGATGGTGGACAAAAACAAAAAGTCAATCAAGAGTCAAAGCAGGTAGATTAAGGCACCAGTTGCATAAAAGAGAACGATGATGAAGAGAACCGTGAAGTAGTAATTGAAGTAGACCTCAAGGCAAAATTTGTTGTTGCTCTAGAAGAGATAAGTAGTTTGAAAAAGGAAAATGAAGAACTCAAGAAGCAAGTACAAGATGTAGATCATGACCTTGACAAAACAAAAGAAGAAGTTATTATTTTAAAACATCGAAGAACAAGAATGTGGAGAAGCTTGAAAGTTGTGCTAATACCCACAGTGCCAGCAGAGGCAAGGAAAGGGGTCAAAATAACATTGAAAGATCATGTGCACCAAGAACATATGTTGATGCTACAAGTGGCAATAAATATCATCAAAGAACCTCAAGGCATCAAGGGAATCCTCATATTTCAAGTATCAAACTATATTTCTAGATCATTGTTACTATTGTACAAATTTTGGGCACATTGCAAAGGATTGAAGGGCATATAACAAAAACATTTATGAGGACTCCTATCAGTTCTCCAAAAGTAAAAGTGCAAGAAGATACTCCAGGGTGTCCACCAATAGAAATTAGGCTCCCTCATTCATGTACAGAACTAAATGCTTCAAATGCCACAATATTGGACATATAGCTCGTGATTGTAACTTGAATTAAGTTCCTAGACAATTTGAAAAGTTATCAACCAAGCATGGAAAAAGAGTTGTGTTACCCACCACCTATGGGTAGTGTATATGGAAGAAAAAAATTCTCCCAGATGGTCCTCAGCGAGCAGCCGCTTGTTACCCCCAGATAATTCGATGTGCCATTTTCTCTGCCACCTAAGCCAATTATTTGGTCCCTTGCCCATTTGTTATGAATGTATGTTTGAAGGTGGGTCTCTTGACCCCAAAGGCATGTCTTTTCATTGCTATAGTTGAGTAGTTTTCCTTAATTGTCATGGGAACTTTTCGGCATGAATTGGTGGGGGGATTCGACAAAAAGAGTGTGTTAGGTTTGTATTTTTGTCTCCATTGCCCGATTTTGTGGTTACCCTTGTATCCTAGTCCCGTGGGATCTCCTTTACTGGCCATTAGCTTTAGGGTTGGCACTACATGGGAAATCCTGATTTTGGTTGTGTGGTCCCGCTTCCCGATACCACCTACCTTACTCCCTCTACACTTATTTGAGACCCATGCATCTCTTCTCCCATCCAAGTCCACATGTGTCCGCACAGGGTTAGCCTCCCCTTCCCCTTGTCCACACCTTGGGTCAGGCCTGGAATGATGCCTCGGAGGTTGATGCAGCTAAAAAGAAAGTAAAAAGAATAATTTGGCCACTCTCAACAAGAAATGTACCACAAAATGCAAAAGATGGTCGGGACATACCAATTTAGCACGTGGGCAAAAGCCAAACATGACCTCTACCCCTTATTTATGCCCATCACCCTAATTCCTATGGGCCCTAAATGAGCCCCCTCCATCATTAAGGAACCCATGATTGTCCCAACCCCTGGTGGGCAATGAACTGCCCCACCTCAAGGGGGTATCCACTACTATATATTACACATCATGCTCTCCATCCCCGGGAGCCCCAAGCAGTGATGAAGAAAAAACAATAAAAGACAAAAGGCATATGAAGAAGGGTGGAAAAACAAAGGTTGGAGTAACTCATGTACCACAATTTGCTCCCTCCTACACTCATAACTAGGTGTGGGCTTCCCTTATTATAGCTACCCTTGCACCTTGACATGTGGTCTGGATGATTCCCCTGATCCCCATTCCATTCCATTATTATAGCATTTGCCACTTACCTCTTAAAGGATGTACCATGCACATGCCAACCCCCTTTAGAGGTTGAAATCACCTAAAAGGGTCCTTGATTAACCCCATATTGAGCTTGAAGACACTTGTACATGCCAAAGCCCAATATGGAAGGGAATGCCACCATGAAGTGCCCCATTGATCCCATGATTTGTAAGCGTTATTACTTGATTATTCTAATGATAAGTTGTATTGGAGGGAAAGGGGATGCATTGGATCTTATGTCAGATTGTACGTGGGTCGTCATTTAGGGCTTGGTCTACCTATATGAGGTCCTAGCCCTCTAGAGGGCCACAATGGCACTTATAGGGTGAGCGTTGAGAGCCATGGGCCTCCACCATAGCAAATATTACTTCATGGATCCCTAGCGACGTTCATTGGTTGCTCGTGTTCCACCTTTTGGATGAGGATGATGCACCTAGTCCACCATGCCAAGACGGCTCCACAGTTGCACCATACACTTGGCAGATGTTCCAGAATGCCACCCACCAGGGCTTATCTCTTTACTCCAGCCCTTACAGATGGTCTACAGGTGTATTTGATCCATTTGGAGACCCATGAGGATGTCCTTGTGCCCCCACACCCACTTGGGAACATCACAAGTTCTTGATTGGATAACAAGGGGCAACCCCTTGTCCACTATGTTTGGAGTTTATTTCTTCATTATGGCACCCCTTCGACTTCATCAGGCCTTCTCAAAGGCCCAACAACTCACTTTGTTGATCATTCGACCCTCTTGAGAGGCTTATCTTTACATTATTGAGCTATTTGGTGGGCTTGTCACCAAAAGTTTTGTTATTATGCACATTATTTTATTTGAGGGGCTCAATTAGGCCTAATTGGCTAAATCGAATTCATTAGGAAGTGTATAAATCGTAAATACAAGAGTGATGAATCATTTTGATCATCATCACTTGGATAGGATAATTCTCTCTTGTGAGATTTTCGCTATTTTTTTGGAGGACGAAAATGGTTGAATAGATGAATTTTGATGTTTGGAACTCTTCATTTTGTTCTTGGAGTTTCACTATTGGCATATAATGATGATTGGATATACTTTTTCTTACATGTAAGTACTCTTTTAATGCTATTTTATCACTTTCTTATGCCACATGAATGTTGTTGGGGATTTTCGCTATACTAGGCTGAAATTTACTACTTTTCTTATGTGACATTGTGGAAATTTTGTCTTTTTATAGCGTTGCATCATGTCATGGGCCATTTTGTGAATATTCCTAGAGATATTTTGTCAAAATTTTATCTTGATAACTCATCATATATTGCATATCGAAGTATAAAGACCTTGAAGCAATTGTCCCATGCCCTAATTGCCATGCGAAAATGTTCTAGAGGCCTCCTTCACTAACTGAAATCATCCCAAGCATTGGAATCTCCTTAACTCCATTTCTCCCAAAGGATTAGGCACTGATCCTCCACTGGAGATCACTCTAAATCACATCTTTCTCACCTTCTCTCTTTCTTTCTAGGCCTAGCCTCCATAGGTGACCTATAGGGCATCATTTTTCTCACAATTCAACCATCAGAAAAATTCGATCTCTTGCCCTCTATTGCATTGTTGGGTCTCCTAGGAGCCCCCCAAATTTGAGGCAATTTCGACGAAGGGATCTCGAGATATTCCAAGCCCTAGATCTAAGATTGATTCTTGCCCTTGGTTTCCCATTGGCTAGTGACCTCATAGGGATCATTGCATCAAGATCACTGAAAATTTCTCCTTTGATCCCCCTCTCCCCCTCAATTAAGTCAAGCACACCTCCAACTGATCAACTCCACCCACTTGACCTAACATTGGGTCCACTTGGTCCCGTGTGTCCCACAACTTTTGGAAGATAATTTTATAAAGACCATTTCGAAACCAAGTTTTCACAAGGGTTTCTAGGACTAGGTTCCTCCCTTACAAGTCTCATCCGCAAACCCTAGCCCTCGAAACTCCCTTGGCCCTCCTTAGAGAGCCTTACACCTTGCTTCTCAAGCAAGGAAACCATACAATTGAGTCTCTCTTGTGAATAGGTCTTCGGAATCACTCATTTTATCTTCATTGATTCATTAAAGAGAACAAAATTCCTTTTTTAGATTAATTACTCCAGAAGACTTGGAATATAAAGATATCCATGAGGATACAAATATTATATATTAAATGTATGAATAAGAATTGATGATACAAATGACAGCGAGAGGTCTGCTTATATACTATGCAAGTGCCTCTTCATGGAGAGTCATGTCTCATTTAGACATGACTCTTCAACCTAATTTCTAGTTAACTAATCATTATTAATTATTAGCATTTACATTATTTCCTATATATTTATTCATAACATTGCCTTCCTACTCAAAAGACCTTTGTCCTCAAAGCTTGTCGATGAAAAAGGCTTGACCTCTTTTTAGATTTCGAATGTCTTCTCATCTCGGAACAGTGATCTTCGTCGATACAAGTTGATATGATCTTCTAAGTGACAAACAAAATTGTCGCACTGAGAAGGGATCAGACCATCCTAGATTAATCTTCTATGGAATATTCTAATCACTAGAATTTTGTAACGACTTGTCATCATATGACTGGATTGAGGTTACATCACTATTCTATCGAACATCAGTTTGTTGTTTCTATTCTGAATAGTCCCGATACGTAGCTTGTTTGAGTTGTCTACTCTCATGATTCAAATGTCGATAGGGAACCGTTTTGGTTTGACTTCCCCTTATTAAGTGTGTGGAAATTTTTTGATTTACTTCAGGCGACGATGTTGTTGAGTTGGTTACAAAACCTTCACTTGAAATGTTTATCATCTAAACTACAACATCTAAGTGTGTTGTTTCTTCAACTGAGTTGTCATATTCACTAGATCGGTATTCGTTCCCTTATCTTCAACTTGCACTGTTACGACTGGAGATTTTGATACTTTTTCTTGAGTAAATTGTTCTAACTTGTCTTTTAATACTTTCTTATCATCCTTAAGTTTCTTAATTTGAGTGAGTAGACTTTGATTATGGTTTCTTAGGTGTAAAAGTTCGTTGGTTTCTTATTCATCAACCTTAATTTCAATGTTTTGACTTTTAAGTTTTTTGTCTTTTAGATCTCTTATTTGTTCTAATAAATTTTTATTAAGGTATTTTAAACGTAAAGTTTCCTCTTCTTGTTCTCATAAGTGCTTCTTGAGTTCTTTCTTTGTGACCTTAGTCTTCTTCACTTGTGCAAGTAATTTTTTGACATGGTCCTTGAGGCGAGAGATTTCTTCATCCTTTTCCATTACTTCCTTGTAATGCATATCCACAAGATTTTTATGTTCCTGTTGTAACGCTTTCTTGTTTTGCCGAAGTTTGGCTATTTTGTCTTTCTCTTGATATTCTAGCTGCAATTTCTTAGTACACTAGATTACATTGTTTTGTAGGAGTGATGATGGGCCTTCAACTTGTAAGGTGGATTCTATTTTCTTCATTTCCTTATTAAAATCAACATCTTGTCGCTTATATATTGCCATTAATTGTCCTATATCTCTTGCAATTGATTGTTTTTGTGCATCACTTAGAAATTCAACTAAGGTAAAAAATTGTAATATTTTATGCAAACAACGTTTTGATTTCTGAATGATTCTTAAGAATTAGGGCATCCTTCTGAACAAAAAGGACATATTGCAAAGAAACCACTATTCTGTGGAAAACATCTTCTTCTTCTTCTTCTTCTTTTTATTATTATTTCTGAATGATTCTTGACAATTAGGGCATCCTTCTGAACAAAAATGATATATTGCAAAGAAACCACTCTTCTTTGTGGAAATCATCATTTTTTTTTCGTGATTGACTTTATTTTCCAATATAATAATTATAATTACAACTTGAGCATGTATCTGTATAAAAGACTCTTTATATAACCCCTTTCCACTTTTCTAACACTTAAAAATTTAATAACCTTTTTCTGTTTATATACCTTCGAGCCTTAACAATGATTCTTTAATACTTTAACAAATCCTTAATAATTTTCTCCCTTATATCATATGCGTTAACCTTATTCGATATATGTTTTACCTTACAAATAATATATGTTTACTTTACAAATATCTTTGCTTTAATATTTGAAGGGTCGTAATTGCTTCTAGTATATAATTTGTAATCCTTTGTAACCCTCCAAAAATAATTAATGAGATGTAATGTTTGGAACATCATGTCTCAATTTGTTATCACGTCCCTTCTTAAAGCATCCCTTTGACTATGTTAAGCGAACACACTGAATTCAATCGATGGTCAAATTAACCAGATGTGATAATAGATGGAATCTTATAACCCTGGATGGCAAGTGGGAGGCCCCTACGGCGGTGGTGACTATTCCTGTGTATGGTTGTCGGTTGATGGTGGTGCTAAACTACGGTGGTTAGGGCGTGGTAGGGCCAAACTCCATGTGGGTCATCTTCTTAATGGAAGCTGATATTTTTCTTGGATCCCTCTCATCGAGAGGTGTAGGATTGATCTAAAGATCATCCGATTCCGATAAGTATTCATGGTAAAAGATGGTTGGGACATACAAATTTAGCATGTGGGCAAAAGCCAAACCTGAACTCTACCCCTATCATTATGGCCATCACCCTAGTTCCTAGGGCCCCTAACATCATTAAGGAACCCATGATTGTCCCAACCCCTGGTGGGCGACGAACTTCCCCACCTTAAGGGGATATTCACTACTATATCTTGCATATCATGCTCTCATCCCCTGGAAACCCAAGTAGTTACAAAAGAAAAATCAATAAAAGGCAAAAGGCTTATGAAGAAGGGTGGAAAAACAAAGGTCAGGGTGACTCATGTACCACGATTGCTCCCTCCTACATTCAAATACCCAAGTGTGGGTTTCCCTGATTATAGCTACTCTTGTATTATGGCATGTGGCTTGGAGCTTTACCCTGATGCCCCACTCCATTACATTATTATATCACATGCCACCTGCCATTTGATGGATGTACCATGGACATGTCACCCCCTTAAGGTTGAAACCACCTAATAGGGTCCTTGGTTAACCTTCTTCTTGAACTTGGAGACACATGTACGTTCTATAGCCCATTACGGAAGGGCATGCCACTATAGAAGGCTTAACCTTTTTCTCCTAGATGGTCCTCAGCCGGCAGCCAGCAGCCCCCAAATAGCTCGATGTGCCACTATCTCCGCCACCTGAGTCAGCCATGTGGTCCCTCACCCATTTGTTATGATCGTATGCTTAAAGGTGGGCCTTCCAACCCCAAAGGTATGGATTCTCATTGTGTAGTTGGGTACTTTTGTTTACTTATCATGGAAACTTTTGGACATGGATTAGTGGGGGAATTCGGCGGAAAGAGTGGGCTTGGTTTGTACTCTTGTCTCCTTTGTCCAATTTGATGGTTAACCTTGTATCCTAGTCCCGTGGGATCTCCTTTATTGGCTACTAGCTTTAGGGGACGCACTACATGGGAAACCCCGATTTTGGTTGTGTAGTCTCACTTCCCGACACCATATACATCACTCCCCTCCACTCAATATAACCCCATTCACCATATTTCCCATTTGGGTCCACATTTTTCCATTGCGTCCACAAGGAGTCAGCCTTCCACTCCCCTTGTCCACACCTTAGGTCGGGCTTGGAATGATGCTTCGGAGGTTGATGCAGCTAAAAAGAAAAGAAAAAGCATAATTTGGCCACTCTTAACAGTAAATATACCGTAAAACGCAAAAGATGGCCGAGACATACAAATTTAGCATGTGGGCAAAAGGTAAACTTGAGCTCTATACCTATCATTATGGCCAACACCCTAGTTCCTAAGGAACCTCATATCGGCCCCTTACATCATTAAGGAACCCATGATTGTCCCAACCCCTGGTGGGAGATGAACTGCCCCAATCTTAAGGGGATATTCACTGTCATATCTTACATATCATGCTCTCATCCCCTAGAGCCCTGAGCAGTTACAAAAAAAAATCAATAAAAGGCAAAAGGCATATGAAGGGTGGAAAAACAAAGGCCACGGTAACTCATGTACCACGATTGCTTTCTCCTACATTCATATACCCAAGTGTGGGCTTCCCTTATTATAGCTACCCTTGTACTATGGCATGTGGCTTGGATCTTTCCCTTAATGCCCCACTCCATTCCATTATTATATCACATGCCACCTACCATTTGATGGATGTACCATGGACATGTCACCCCCTTAAGGGTTGAAACCACCTAATAGGGTCCTTGGTTAACCTTCTTCTTGAACTTGGAGACACTTGTACGTTATAAAGCCCACTATGGAAGGGCATGCCACTATGAAGTGTCCACTTGGATCCATGATTTGTAAACTCATTTACTTGATTGCATTGATGTTTGGTTGTACTGGAAGGTGAGGAGATGCATTGAATCTTATACAGGATTATAGGTAGGTCTCCACTTGGGATTTGGTCTCCCTATACGAGATCCCAGCCCTCCAGAGGGTCATATTGGCACTTGTTGGGTGAGCGTTGAGAGCCATGGGTCTCCACCAATGGTAGAGAGCAGATTTCCACTTCATGGGATCCTTCAACACTTTTCGTTTCTTGCTAGTGTTCTATTTATTTGACAATGGTGATGCACCTGGAGCACCTTGCCCAACCGGCTACACTCTTGCACCACACACTTCGCAGCTAATTTAGGGCCCAAATGAGGATGTGTCTTACCATGGGAGATAATGGGAGGGCTTGCATCATCCCTACAGCCCTTATAGATGGGATGTAGGCTTGATCGATCCATATGGAGACCCAAGAGGATGTTATTGTGCCTCCAGAGCCACTTGGGGGCACCACAAGTCATTTGCTTGGATATCAAGGGGTAACCCCTTGATAACTATGTTTGGAGTTCATTCATTCATTCATTTGGGCACACACTAGACTCCATTAGGCCTCCTTGATGACCCTTCGACCTATTGTATTATTCATTTTTCCCTCTTGAGAGGCTTATTTTTTGGTATTATGGAGCTATCTTGGTGGGCTTGTCACCAAGTCATGTTAT
The DNA here is from genome assembly GCA_000404065.3 of Pinus taeda. Classification (NCBI taxonomy): domain Eukaryota; kingdom Viridiplantae; phylum Streptophyta; class Pinopsida; order Pinales; family Pinaceae; genus Pinus; species Pinus taeda. The sequence goes on from APFE031021849.1 coordinate 22,105, forward strand.
TTTTGCACATTATTTTATTAGTTGAGGCATTATTAGGCCTAATTAGGCAAATCAAACCCCTTAGGGAGGATATATATTGATGTGATAATCATTTCATTTTATCATCACTTGTATTTGGATCATTGTTTCTTCTAGGATTTTCACTATAGCCTCTTGATGGACAAATTGGTGTCTTAATGCATTTCGATGCTTGGAATAGCTTAATTCATGTCTTGGAGCTTCAATTTTCTTGCACTTTGATGCTTGGAATAATTTTGCTATACTCGTGAGTACTCTTTTTCATGTTTATCATGTACTTTGTCTCATTTAATGACCTATGAAATATTTTTGTTCACAAAGTTGGTGTAGTTGCCCTAATGCTAATGCGAAGTTGCTAATCTTGTCTTTGTGAAGGAATTTTCATATGATTATTTGAAATATGGTGATTTAGTGTCCTAGGGGTACATGATTGCTCATGACTTTGCCTTGATAAGTCATTAATTGCAACAACAAGAAGTATAAATTTTCCTAGTAACCTAGTTGTTGCTTCTAAGCCATAAGAAGTTGCTAGGGAACTCCATGGTTGGGAATAAGCATCTCTAAACATTCATTACATTAGACTCCACTCTCCCAATAAGCTAGGCATTGGTCTAGTCCTAGGTGATCATCAAAAGAAAACTCTTTTTCACCTCTTCTTTTCTAAGGCCAAACCCTAGTAGGCCTCCTAGGGCATAACATGTAATTTTTTCTAGCCATCAAAAATCCTTGAAAATTGGTCAAGAATTGTGTTAGGGTCTTCTTGAGAGGTCCTTCAAATTTGAGGTCAATCTGATGGTGGAATCTCAAGATATTGTGAGCCCTAGCTCAAAGACTGTTTCTCTCCCTAGGTTTCCTTGGGTTAGTTCCTTCATTAGGATTATTGCATTCAAATTTCAAGAGAACTCTAATTCCTTTGATCCTCTTCTCCTCCCTAACTTGGTCAAGTCCATTAGTTTGTTTTTCAACCAAAAACCCTTGACCTTGTTTGGGTCCACTAGGGCTTCTTTGTGGTCCCACAACCTTGTAACTCCAATTTCACAAGGATTTCTTAGAAACCCTATTCTTCTAGGATTCTTTGGTTTAGGGCACCTCTTTTCAAGACATACCTCTCAACCCTAGACCCAGTTATCCTCTTTAGCCCTTCTTAGAGAGCCATATATCTTGCTTCTAAAGCAAGTAAACAAGTATAGGGTCCACCCCCCTTGGCTTTGACGAAGAGTTAGCCTAGTTCAAGGAGTCGAGAATTGAATGATAGCCTCAACTCGAGACTTGCCCCCATGGCCACACCAAGTGGAGTGAAAGATTTTCTCCACGATAATCCAAGTGTGGATTAAGGCAACAACATAACCAAAGAGGGTGCGTTGGACAGTAGCAAAGCATTAATTGTGATATCCACGAAGTACAATTGAGGGGTTGAGATATACTTAGGGTGATGGTGTAAAGTTGATGGGATACACTGATGCAAACTAGGTAGGTAATACAATGGACAGGAAAAGCACTTCAGGGTGTTGCTTCAACATGGCATCACGGGCTGTCTCTTAGCACAGTAGGAAGCATAAGTTGGGTGCATTAAGCTCCGCAGAAGCAAAATACATGGCAGTGAGCATGGCTACATGTGAGGCCTTATGACTTCTGAAGTTGTTAGTGGCACTATTTGGTCAGAGGATGGAGTCTACCAGTGTTTACTGTGTAACCAGAGTTGCATCAAGCTATCTGAGAATCTAGTGTTTCATGATTGGTTGAAGACATTAGATACAATTTCATCAAGGACTGTGTAGCTATGCTGCTTGGAAGCAGGAGCGGAATCTAGAAGCAGCAAGCGACAATTTTCAGAGGCTTTCGGGTCAAAAGCAATTTCAATATAATATATATTTTAATGCATATATGTCAACAAAAGCATGTAGAATGATGAATTAATTATAAAAAGCATAAAAACATGGATTAAAGTATATAGTATCAATCATCTAGTAGTTATAATTTTCATCAACCATAGGTCCACAAGTTACAACATCTAGATTCTGATCAATCTTAAAGTTTTAAAGTTTCAAAATTCAATATATAACATTTGTCATCACTAAAGTTGTTCTTGTAACCATTACCAAACTATAACAAAGAAAATAAAACATGAAATGAAACATTTCAACTTTCACAAAGCAACATATTCATAATTCATTACCAATGAGTTATAATTGCCAACATCAAACTTCAAACTTAAATTGTCATATATTGCTTACAATAAATACCATATTAAATATGAAAGAGTCAATAGTTATAAAATCACTACAAACTAAAAAAGACAAGTATATCTACTATCTACTAAAATTTCTTCTTGCCATGAGAAATTTCTAATTTCTTTTCTCGTGGTCTATGAGCAATGAGAGTCTACTCCCGCATAGTCAAACGGCCACGTCCAAAACCAAAAGGCACATGACCTCCACATGAGGCTACAGATGGAGGTGGTGGCAAAGATGGTGCAACTTGAGCACTACTAGTGGATGATAGGGGTGGCATGGCTATTGATGTTGTTGTTGTTGTTTCATCCCCATTGTTCAAAAATTCTACTTCCAATTGTTCTAAATGTAAGGCTCCATCCTCCAAATTGTCCTCCTTCGGGTTGTTGTCCCAAGTGATATATGCTCTATCAACTTGAGCCCACTCACAATAATGTGTCAACCTAAGTTCCACGAAACACCGAAACTTTCAGAGTTTCCGAAACGGGTATGTATAGAAATTTCACCTCCCAGAAATGGAAATGTCGGCCAAAATGTCATATATGTATATAAAATATATATATATATAAATGAATAACACATTATCTTGCAAAGAAAAAGGGAATAAGACCCATAGATGACAATTTAAAAGGAAAAACAAGTCTATATTAACTCTAATAGATGATTACATGATGGTCAAATTTCAGCCAAGTTTCGGAGTTTCGGGTACAAGTACGGCCTGAAATGTCGGGTTCTTTGAAGTTTCGTGCAACGTAGGTGTCAACAACCTCAAGTTGTAGTGTACATAAACCAAGATTTCTGTCGGGTTTTGACTGAGGCAATTTCTTTTAACATTGTGGATGAAGATATAGGTGCTCCAACACCTCTCTGCAAAAGAAGTATTAACCACTTGTGAAAGCACTTTAACTGTCAATTTTTCCAAAGGTCCCCCGGAGCCATACATGTTCCACCATTCAACAAGATCCATTCTATCTCTATCATCAATTACATGTAAAGAACCAAACACTCCAGTTTGACCGAAGTATTTGGTTAATTCTCCACTCAATCTAGCACATTAATTCCTATCAGGGACCAACTTGTCTAATGCTAACATATACCCATTTTGTACGTTTGGATCTATATGGGGTTTTCTTCTAACCCCACCCCCGGGTGCAAATTTGGCCAACAACGATGAAGAGTAGTATTTTGGCGTAAGGACATAAGCCAGGGCATGGAGTGGAACATTAAGATTATCCCACCTTTTGAACACATGTTTGTGAATATGACCATACAAGATGGAATCTTTAGGCAGAACAATATCTTTGATTTTCCCCAGCATGCTATCCATCTGCTCATACACCTCCCCAATCACTAGCACATCAGTATCTACAAAACGAATCATGTTATAAATGGGCTTGGTGAACTTCAAAACATTCTTCACATTTGCCCAAAACTGACCATCAAGAATGGTGTCCTCCACCTCGTGAAAATCTTCCCTGTCACATGCGGTTGCAGCCCCGTTCTTTAATATCTGCCAGAATTCACTTGATAGTATGCTAGCCTATACCTCTCCTACCTTCAAAAGGCGCCTGAAGCTGAGCTAATAGCTAGCAAATCTAGTCTTTGCAATCTTCAAAAGCTCCAACCCTGAGTGACTAGCTCTGATACCATGTTAATTTTCATGATTTTCGAGACTAATAATTACTTTCCAATGGTTTTTTAACCAATTCATCTCATGTCACATTCATCATTAAGCAATTATACATAGAAAATCTCAACAGTGAAACAATAATGACAATAGGATCATGAAGAGACAGTCAAACAAAAAAAACACAATTTTTTACCCTGGGAAAACCCTAACTACAGAAAAACCCGGCAACCTTTTCTTAGGAGAAATTGTTCAATTCAAAAGTACAATCTGAGAACAACCTGGAAGTTTCTAAGGCTTAACCAACCCTTCTTCCATGAACAGCAAACTCTCAAGGTTTATATCCAACCTTTACATCAATTTGAAGATATAAGTCCTCTTTCTAGGGTTTTGGCCCTTCCACAAAAACATAAGTATTTCATCCTTTAAATTCTTCCTCAGAACAGACATAAACTCATCCTTCATTCTGCTTCAGGCATAAGTCCGTCCTTCATTCTCCCTCAGACATGAACTCATCCTTCTTTTTGCCTCAGAAGTCCTTCTCTTTCCCACGTGTGAACAGAAATAAATAGAAGATGAAGATGATCCGAATTGGCTCCAAGAGAAAGAGGACAAATGGTTATATATAGAGAATGAATGAGCCTGATTTTGTGTGACTTTAGGGATGACCGACTTAAACATTTTGGAGGCAAAAAAATTGATTTCAAAAATTTAATTTTCCCTCTTTTGGAGCTGAATTGAGTAATTTAAAATTAAATTCAATCTTCCCCTTTGAATACCGACCGTAGCTACAATAAAATCAACATCCTCGTCACTATCATGAACCAACTATATTAAACAATTCTCAAGGTGGATTAACCAATTTCCAATTCGTCAAATACAGTTTCCTGTCTTTTTTGTTGGCAGTAATTTGAACAGACCAACGATATTCATCACCTAACTTAAAAGTTAATATCAAATGCTAACCATTGTTGCAGATATCTCCAAGTTTTCCAGATATTTCCAATTTCTCCCGAGTTCTTCAAGTTGCCAATTTGTCTAATATTCTCTGAATTTTTCAGGTACAAGTTTATTCATGTCAATATTTTCCCTGTTATTTTAATAAAAAAAAATCTCAATGTGTGATATATTCCCCAAAACAATTTTGCGATGTTGATGCTATCCCTTACTGTAATAAATTCTGTCAATATATTTTCATTCCCATATAATGGGCATAAGAAAACACAATAAATAACAAAATAAGGCATTCTTATGTGTCGATCCCAGATTCAATGCCACTGCTTGAAAATTACAAAATATAAAATGAGGTTCTGGGCATTCTAGAGGGAGATTGAAAATCTCCAATAAAAAACTAATGCCAAAATATAGCAAGGCATTGATGAAATGATGTCTCCTTCACATGCAAACTAGAAAACCTAGATGCAACAACATCTTATTTCTGTTGCATTTTTTCCCTTCATATAGCCAAGGCAAGAAGATTAAAGGAAGATAAATACAATAAGAACATGATAAACAGGGCATTTTCACAGTCAAAGAGAAAATCTAAACTCAGGTTTCTGAACAGTATAAGCATTGTAGTGAAATTATATGACGGACAAATGAGCTTACGTTTTCAGGTCCAATGAGATGTCATCATCAACATTCCTCTTTCTAATTGCATTTCCTGTCACAGTACCACAAGAAGGTTAAACCGTTTGGCAAAAAAGTACCCGAATTAGTTCTTCGATACAGTTCAACCAAATAGCAGAACAGGTTCTACTTTAATTACATACCTTGATAAAGATGTTGAAGGATATAACTAGGTTCGGTCTTCATAAATTTTACTTGAGTCAAAATGTAATATTTGTCAAAAGAAAAGCAAAAAGAAATTTTATTATTATTAAATTGACTTGTTAAAGGATGGGTTTCATGCTTGGGTCAATTGTCATAGGTCAAGCCTCCATTGTAGGCTTTAGGATTATTTATTCGGGTCAAAGTAAATTTGTTTATTGATCAAAGACTCCTTCGTCAAGTCTCCTCCTGTCGGCTTCAAATAGATCATCATCATGCCGGCTTCTTTCAAGTGAAATCATGTCGGCCTGATCTTAAATAGAGGACACAACCTTTCATGAAGTCATGTCGGCTCATTTATGATAGTCGAACCATTATATATACAAGCCTAGGATTTCGCATAAAAACACAGAACAGAAGCTCGCATCTCAGAGAAGATTTCGGTGATCACAGTAAGATAATTTCGGGGAATTTCAGAAATGATGTTTCGGCGGCAATCACAGAAGTTCGGATCTCAGAAGGGAAGTTTCTGTGCCATCTCAGAGAGGAAATTTTGGGCTATTACAGTGACAGTTTCAGTGCTATAACAGAATTCGGACAAGGCATTTCAGAGACAGATTTTCGGTGTCTTTACAGGAGCTCAGATAGGGTACAGAGACTACAGTTCGGTGATATAATTACCACAGTTCAGAGCTACCACAGCAAGAAGGGATTGGAGATCTCACAGTTTCGTTGTTATTACAGTTTGTGCTACCTTAGCGAAAAGGTCTCCATACTACTACAGAGAAAGGGTCACGGTGCAACTACAGTAATGAGATCTCAGTGATAAGATCTCAGTGTTATTACAGTGATGAGATCTCGGTGATATTATGAGGTCTCGGTGCATCACAGTGTCAAGGATTCAATGCTAACACAATGATATGGTTTCTGGAATGCAAACACAGTGAAAAGGAAGAACAAGCAAGGATGACTTGATGGAGGTAATCTCGAGTCTAAGTTGTAAGGGTCTTGGTCATTTCATTTTAAATCTACTGAAGGAAGAATTTTGACTGGGTTTTCCCCTAGAGAAGGATTTTGCCCTGACAGCATGCCTACATCTTGTGTGCTCTTCTATTTGTTGCTTGGCATTAGTCTTGATAATAAGAAAAGATAATTCTAAAAGAACAAATAATAATAATGAAAATCATCACAAGATAATGTCATATTAAGAGAAATCATAAAACTACCTCACTTTGGATTTCTCAACATTGTTTCAGAGCTATGGTCATGGTCAAAGGCAGTTTGAAAAAGGGCAGTTCTGGGCTAATGAAACTAAGATTACAGTGAGCATGTTAAAGACACCAAGAATGAAGGAGAAAGAAGTCGGATCATTTCAGAGAATGAGCTTGTCAAATTTCAGTGAATACACAGTACATCAAAGGAGTGACTTCACTATAAGTTGTAGAAATATTCTTGGCATATAAGTAACAGTGAAAATAAGAGAGACGGTTTCAATGATATAACAAGTTCAGATCTTTTCCAGAATGGAGTCCTAGCCTTTTCGGTGATGGCACAGTCTTAATATTTTCGACGAAGGCACAGTCTCAGCAGTTCTTGAAGGAACAGTATTGACATTTCGGTGAAGGCACAATAAAGATATAACTTCGCTATATATTTCAGAGATGGCTTAGGTGATACCACAGTGACAGGGTCTCGTTACAGTAACACAGTCTCAATGCATTCACTGTTTCGGTGCAATCACATGCTAAAGGGTTCATCACAGTAAGAAGATCCTGGTGCCATCACAGAAATGAAGTCTCAGTGATATTACAATGATAAGGTCAAAGCAGTAAAAATATTTTGTCTTCCACTCGTTGAAAGGATGGAACTTGGCATAGCTGCCTATGGAGATCTATCTAGTACAAGCACAAGGAACCAGCTTAAGAAAATCAAGTAAGTACTCCATACTCAACAAGATGCACTTTAACCAAGTCTAATAACCTATCAAATCAAAGGTACGTAAAACGCAAGGTACGTATATTCATAAGTTTCTTATAATTCTTATTTATAGCCAGTGTAGGGTAAAGATTGTACTCCCTAGATAACATACTAAAATCTCATATTGGAATTTTAATCCCTATCTTCTAGGATTTACAAGTAGTCTAGAATTTCAAGCAAAAGTACCAATGTTGATTGAAAAGTGAATAACTTGATCATTGATATCATAGGATTCCATCCTAGAGGATTATCTAACTTAAGAAATTAAATCATGTTCTTGGTATCACATGTCTTGTTTGAAAGTATGTAACCCTAGTAGTGGTTAAAATTCTCTAGTATGTGTGATATGACAATCTAGAATCTATGAATCTATATAGTGATTGCTGAGAATTTGTAGATGGAAATCTAGGGTTTACATCAAACCCTAGTAGATGCTAGTCATGATGTTGATTAAGCTGTATGTATATATTTGATAGATTAAGGTTGTGTCATCATATAGTTACAGATAGAATGGGTGAATGCTCTAACTCATGAGCATGATCAAAGAAGAAGGATCTCTTCCTTTGGAAAGAAGCATGAAGGTATATGTTTTGAACTAGGTCACATATTTACAAGATGAAATCAACATAATATGTCCTCATATGGAATATGAGGTGGTCGACAAAGATGAAGGAACTATGTATAGAAGTTCCTGGAAACAATATGTGAAGAAAGGAAGAGGATTTCATGAGGAATGCAACTATGGTCACAAAAGATAAGTAATCAACATTCGATGACTAAGAGAACTGGCTAAGACATCTCCATGGAGAAGGTATGAAGACTCTGATACAGTATGTAAAGGAAGGAGACCCTTGACATAGAATGTCTTGGAGATGTGCTCATGAATGTGCAGGATGTTGATGTTGCAATCAAACAGATGTCACGATGAGAGGCCATCATAAAAGGAAACTTTGATTTGATGTTCATTTTGATTTTTGAACAACATATGGTTGGGTTGTTACAGGGATACCGAAAGAGAGTTGTAGATGTCACCTACAACTAGTACTCATGGGAATGTATGGAAGATCCTAAAAGTAACATGACTTGGAAAAGGTAGCTGGATGAAGAAAAGTCAGATGTGGACTAGGAGATCACTTTCCGATGAAGAGAAGGATGACATGACTAATACGATTCGTGAAGGAAAGTGATGGATGGTCGATGCCCTATGAAGAAAACCTAGAAGACGAGGGCTCCATAAGGATGAAGATGAAATTCATGACATCGAAAGGAGGAGCCTTATAAGCAGCTGATAGTACCATGATCTCCACCAAGAGCAAAGAGTTGTTGTTGAAAACAAATCCCTAGTTAAGAGGGAGCTTGGGAATATTCCTCTTATAGGAATGAGTATATCTTCCCTAGTTGAGAGGGAGAGATAATAGACAATACATTCTTGTCTTCATGTTGTGAAGAAAGAATGGAGGATTGGGTAAGCATTTGAGATTGATTTTGATACTCTTTGAGGATGTGGTAGGGCATCCTAGATGTAAGAGTAATCGAAGAAGAAATTCCTTGAGGATGGGTTATTCCAAGATAGGAATTGTCTTAAAAGGACATACCTTGTGAACACCCGAGTGGGCTATGTGCCTTGAGAGACAATGATGATGGTGTCTATCAATGATTGGTCTCGCCAACATTCTACTCTGATCTTGTCGAGAGATAAAGCTATTAGTCAAGGCCTTGCTATGTGACAATGTTGGTTGGTATGATGAGATGCTCTTGCATACGCTAAGGAAGTAGCTTATGAGATGACTTACCAATCTGACTCTTCTTATGAGAATTCTTCAGTTTGAGATTGTCCAAGTACCTTGTCTAGATTATGAATACCTCCCTAGTTAAGAGGGAGTGTTGAAATATGTAACTAGGTTTAGTCCTCATAATGAAATGTGTAATCATTATTTTATATATTTAATGAAAATAGAAACAAAAATATTATTGTTATTTCTTGAGGCATGGGTTTCATGCTCAAGGCTATTTGATTTACAAGTCAAGCACCCATTGAGTGCTTCTAAGGCTTGTCATTGAGTCTACAAGTCAATTGAGTCATTGTCATGTATGGAAGACAATTTGGGCATGTTACATATTGTAAAATAAAATATTATTTGAGTCAAAAATAGAGTCAAAGACCCTCCAATGCCAAGTCATGACGCTACAACAAGTCGACCTTTCAAGGATCACAAGTCAGCGCGCCAAGAGGGACAAGTCGACCTATTAGGGCACTCGAGGAAGACTATAAATAGGTGTACTCAACCTCATTCAAGAGGAGATCAGATCATCATTAAGAAGTTCGATCATAAGACAAGAAAAAGTCTCCTAGCAAGCGAATTCCCTAGGAGAAGAAACTATCTCAAGCGAAGGAGAGGAAAGGGGAAAAAGCCACCTTCTCTCACACATGCAAAAACTAGGGTTTTCGCAGTAGCCGAAATTGCAGTCAAGAGTTGCAGGTCCTAAGTTGAGGTTGTGAAAGAAAATTGCAGCAGTTGAGGAGTTCATTTGACTTGGATTGACTTTACTAGAAGAAATTTCTTCAAAGGAGAAATTTGGTTTTGTCTTGGAGGGATCTTGGTCAAGGGTCATAGTGTAGGAATTTACAGGGTAAGTTCCTCAGACAGAACACCAAAAGGACACCGCTCACAAACAGATCACAGATCAATACACCAGTATTTTGACGTGGTTAAAACCCTCAGAGAGGGAAACAGTCCACGGCCTGCGCCAACGTGGCTACTACAGGCAATTTATTAATAAAAGAATGAAAATTTACATAAGCTTCTCTCATGCACGGTTAACCTACAAATGACCCTCCATGCGCTTTAAATAGAATTCATGGACCAATCGGGTGTCAAGCCACGGATCAAGTGTCGGTAATACCGAGGAGAGAATGAACCGTCGGATCACTACATATCGTGACCGTCGGATTGTAAGTTACAAAATGTACAACGGTAAAGAAACACACTTTACCTAACTCTATACCTAACTCTATACTAGACCAAGTTGAACTTAACTATTTCCTATGTGTCGGAATATCCTAACATCCCCCCTTAAGAACAACTTGGGATAGGATTGAAGGATTTACAAATATGACACAATAGGAGAAGGAAGGAGGCACTAGAGCCTATCCGCCCTTAGTGACAACTTCCTGAACTCCAAGCATATATCGAAGTTTAGTGAACTTCGCCTCTGTGAGAGCCTTTGTGAAGATGTCTGCAACCTGATCATCTGTTGAACAATATTGCACTTCAAGAACATGGTCATGAATGAGTTTTCTGATGAAGTGCATGTGCAGTTCAAATGTGTTTGATGCACTGATGCTGGATTGGATCTTTGCATAGTTGAATGGCACTTTGATTATCACACCAAAGTGTGGATGGATGTTGCTGCTCAAAGCCAAATTCTGATAGGATCTAACGAAGCCACAAGGCTTCCTTACTAGCTTCCACGACACCACGATACTCTGCTTCTGCTAATGAAAGAGAAATGGCAGCCTATTTCTTACAAGCCCATGTAATAGGTCCTGAACCAAGAGTGAAGACATAACCGGCAGTAGACTTCCGATCATCAGGGCCACCAGCCCAATCAGAATCAGTGAAACCAAATAATAGAGGAGCTGCTTTGGCACTGTAATGAATCCCAAACTGTACTGACTGTACCTCCAACATAACGAAGTATTCTTTTAGCTGCTTTCCAATGACTTTCACGGGGGTTTTGCATAAAACGAGCAACAAGGCCAACAACAAAGGAAAGGTCAGGACGAGTATGGGTTAATACAAGAGTTTTCCTACAAGTTGACGGTATAAGGTAGCATCAACTTCAGGAGAAGTACAAGAGACTGAAAGTTTGACTCCAGACTGAAAGGGAGAAGGAGCTGGCTTACAATCTTCCATGTGAAAATGACGAAGAATATCACAAGCATACTTGGACTGGGAAAGGGAAATACCCTCCTTGGATTGCAAGACTTGAAGACCGAGAAAATAGTGTAAGTGTCCTAAGTCTGTCATTTCAAATTTTTTTTAAGGCTGGACTTCACATGGTTTATAAGGTTGGGATCACTACCAGTAAGAATAAGATCATCAACATAAAGAACAAGGATGATAAGAGAGTTGCCCACTTTCTTGGTGTAGACAGTATTGTCAGAATAACACCTAAAAAAGCCAGATTCTAAAAGAAAGCTATCCATTTTGGCATACCAAGCCCGAGGAGCTTGCTTGAGACCATAAAGAGATTTCTTAAGTTGACATACAAGGCTGGAGTCTGTTTGGATGAAGCCAATGGGTTTTTTCATATAGATTTCTTCATGCAAGTCCCCATGCAAGAAGGCAGATTTAACATCCATCTGATGGACTTCCCATTTTAAAGAGGCAGCAAGGGAAAGAACAAGGCGGATAGAGTTCATTTTGGCAACAGGGGAGAAGGTTTCAGTGTAGTCAATGCCTTCAACCTGTGAAAAGCCCTTAGCAACAAGACGAGCTTTATGTTTATCAACTTTCCCATCTGGTCCATACTTGGCTCTGTAAACCCATTTACATCTAACAAGTTTGCGTCCCTTTGGTAAAGGAACAAGATCCCATGTATCATTTGCCAACAATGAATGATATTCTTCATTCATAGCTGCTTCCCAATGTGGATGGCCTGAAGCTTCTGCAAAAGTGTCAGGATCATGAATTACTGGAGCTTGAGCCAGTAAAGAAGAGGCTCTTTCAAACTGAGAACGTGTACGTCGCTGATCTGTAGGATCACTGGCAAGATCACCTGCTGCATCCCGAGTAGCACGGACCAATCTTGGAAGTTGAGGATCCTGAGAAGGTGGGGGAGGATTGTCATCCTCACTTTCATCATCTGAAGAAGAAATGTTTTCAAAAGTAGAAGAGATAGGAAGAGGTGGCACATCCGCCGAACTAGGCTCGCATGCCGATTTATTTTCATCACATTTTACATCTCTTCTAATGATAACATTTTTGGACTTAAATGGAATAAGTCTATAACCTTTTACATCTTCAGAATATCCAACAAAAGTACATTTCTCACTCTTAGGTTCTAAAGCTTTATGCTTTTCATCTGGAATATGGGCCCATGCTTCACTTCCAAAAATACGAAAGTGACTTACATCTGGTTTAATGGAACTCCAAGCTTCTTCTGGAGTGATATTCTTTAGAACCTTAGTAGGAGTGCGATTTATTATATAATTTGCACAATTAATTGCTTCGGCACAAAAACTAAGACTGAGTCCTTTAGATTGCAGCATACAATTAGCCATTTCCTTTAAGGTGCGATTTTTCCTTTCAGCTACACCATTTTGTTGTGGAGTGTATGGAACAGTATGTTGCATTTGAATTCCATTTTCGGTGCAAAAGTTGATGAATGTGTTTTTAACATATTTTCCACCATTATCAGTTCTTAGCTTAAGAATTTGATGTCCAGATTGTTTTTCAACAAAGGCTTTGAAGGCCAAAAATGTGTTAATTACTTCGCTCTTGAGTTTTAAGAAGTATACCCAAGTGCGTCTGGAGAAATCATCAATGAAAGTTAAGAAATACTTGCAGCCAGAGAATGAAGCAACAAGAAGTGGA
>APFE031021851.1:503-19388 GCA_000404065.3 Pinus taeda
TTTATACAGAAGCATCCAGAACTACTCAGGCGTTGAGGACAACACTTTTTTTGAAGGAGAGGGGCATGTTGGGTCCCCATAATACTAGTGATTACCCCATTACTATTGTAGTTGTACCCCTTATTAATATTGTTGTGCCCATATGGTTACTATTGTGCCCCATAGAAGCCCACTATTTTTATTATTGTGCCCTTACATTATTATTGTTATGTAGGCTATGATTACGTTATGACCCCTTAGACTCCTATATATAGAAAGGAGGTCTTTTCATTTGTATCATCCAAGAATTGTCTCTTTATGTAATGTAAAGGAGGTTGCCCCCTCGAAGAGGCTGAATTCTAAGGCGTTGATTTATCTTTTCTATCTTTTCTTGTGCTAGTTTCATAACAGGGTACTGCTTCTGAATGTGCCAAATGTGCTGCCTCTTCTGCCATTGCAGGGCTACCCTGTGCTTGTGATAATTTCTGCGGCATTTCCTTCCCCTTAGCTCCCTCCCTCGCCTTCTTATTCAGAGGACAATCTTTGAACAAGTGTCCCACTTTGTGGCAACGTCTGCACCAAAAAGGGACACCTTTGTAATCTAGGATTTGCTTTCGGGAGAAGGTCTTCTACTGTAAGCTGATATGCTCCTGAAGGCCACCCCGAGTATCCAGATGAACAAGAATCCTGGCATATGCCATCATGCTGGAAGCTAGGTATGACCTATCATGTTTGAGATAGGTTCCCAGAGTGTTGTCGATGTGCCATAATATATCCTCCGACTAGAATTGAAGGGGTAGTCCAGGTAGCCGAACCCAAATAGGCCTGACTCATATCTATTCTTTTTCCGGATCAAATAGAGGGTTTCAATGCCGGAGAAGTACTAAAGCATGCTCGAAATGCCAGAAGGACGACAAGACCCAATTTGTGTGCTTGGCTCTAGCAAAGCGCAGAGCAAACCAGTCCCTAACAAAGGTTTGTACAATTGGGAGATCCGCCAAGTGCTGCCCCCATACCTTAGAGTTCCACAGCTTAAGCCTAGCCACTATGTAGCTTCGGCCACGAATCCTTCCAACCAACACCTGGTCCGCCGTGTCCATGGTGTTGCCCCACTGTATATCCTCCCTGAGTCTGAGAATAACATCTTCACCTCTGGCTTTGAAGCACTTCCTCTTTTCTGAAAGGGGGGGTATCGTTGCGTATCTATTCGATGGAGGAGCCTCAGGAACAACAACGTGTGGATCTCCAGGGAGTCGGGTTGAGGTGTCTCGGGGGGTTGCTTGAAGATCCAACACGGTGGGATGAGATGGGGATTTGTGAGCTTGCAACTTCAGGGTTAGGGTGGAGGCATGTAGATACGAAAGTTGTAGCCGAGGGTGACTGTAGTGGCGAGGGAGGAAACGGCCAGATCGGAGGAGGCTGAGAAGGTAATTGTGGAGCAGGAAGGTCCCGAGACCGACGGTAGACCCACAATGATAGCTGATAGATCGCATCACAAGGGTAGTTCATCCGCGACGGAGCGAGGGGTTTGCCAAATATTGAAATTCTCCAACGAGTCCTCCGAATAGTCTACTAGATCAAGCTCCATGCCTGTTTCGAGATGTTCTCTGCTAGCTGCCTCTAGGACCATCGTAACTGTCGCCGCATTGAGAGTGTCAGAAACCGGTGAGTATGCAGTAATTGGGGAGGAGGACAGTTTAGCTATGCTATTACGGAAGGCCTCGACGGGATACAAGAGCTGCTGTGGTTGATGCAGCCAGAGGGAAGCGGACGGCGACAGCTAGGGTAGGTAGGGTGCGTAGGGTGCAGTCGTGGCGATCGACTGTAGAAAAACCCTAACCCTTTTTAGACAGGCTCCGCAACTCCATTTTTTCCTCCATTTGTCAAGGTTAATAGATTTCTTGCTCTCCCCCCATTATATAGTAAATATATTGTTTTAGGATTTTTTTTAATTTTTTATACCCCAATATGAACACATGTGATATTATATTGATTTGTCAGTGAATCCCCCACGGTGTGCCCTCTCTTTGTATATGTAATTAATTTCAAGCATATCACAATAAAAAAATAAATTATAAATTATGTCGGAAAAATACCCCCCACACACACACACATATGTATTATTATGGTTTTAATAAAATTATAAATATTTTCAATGTTATGCATATCACATTACAAAATTAAATTAAAAAATTATTGCAATAAGAGGCACATTCTTTAGTCGAGTATGAGGGAGATGCGCAATTTCTTTCATGCTCAACCTCAAGTTGACACATGTTCGTTAAAAAAAATCTCTAGTAAAAAACAATGTTAATTATAATAGAAACATAAATGAATTAGTTTTCACTAAAATCATTATAAAATACCAATAATCCCACTCTCACTCAGATCTCTTTGTTATTGATATTACAACCCAATATGAAGGAGATGTGGTAAAAATATCTCACTCGATGAATAAAATATTTTGATGCTTATAATCAAGTAACATGATTTTATATCAATTTTAGATACAGAGTGTAATTCAAAAACAAACAAACTTTTATTCACTTTCATGTGTAATTCTTGTACTTTTTATAAATATTCCAATATGGGCTTTAGATAAATTATTTGAATACCCATATAAACTAATTTATTTCAATGAAAATTTCATATATATGTAATTATTTGAACATCCATGTTAACTAATTTATTTCAAGGTAAAGAGTTAAAAAAAATACTCTAATATAGACCATAGTAAAATATTTCGATGTTTATAGAGGAAAGTAATTTAAAGCAAAAAAAAATAGTTACTTACTAAGAAAAGGGACATGTATAATTTAGTCAGTTTTTAATATAAAATATCCCCATGTAGAGTGCTAAGGAGCACGCCTTACATATAGCACTACAAGTATGCATGTCACTTCAAATGCGATAACACGTGATATTATTGTTCTGACAGTAGCAACGGTAGGGGAGAGTACAAGTGAGCTTAATTGGAGGTTAAGGCGGTCACATACCACACCAAAAATTATTGGGAGCAAATTCACGCTGAATTTGTGACATCATTTCACATACAAGAGGTTTTCCATGGGGATTACCACTGGAAACTTAAATGTCTCTTAGAGATTTCGTAAAACACCAATTTTTTGGCTCCTCTAGTTTGCAACTCTATTTAATTATCCTTTTCTTAGGGATGATTTTGCTTTTGGATAATGAATTATTAATCTTTCTGCATTTGGGATCTTAATATTGGTAGTGGTTCATAATTTAAAGCATGACAATAGCCACAACCAACCATGCTAAACTTCTTTGGCAACGTGATTATACACAGTTCCTCCTTGTCAGGGTTCTTCAATGCTCAAGGGTTTGACCTCTTAGTGGTGGTCACTTTGTGCATGGTGGTAACATTCTTTTCTGCAAGGATCTGTTTAATTGTTGTTTCTCATGTTAAAGTTCTTTTTACCTTTGGTTTTATTGGTGTTTGAGTTTATATTTCCTTTCCTTTATCCCATACACCCATGTCGACAATGCAACCTAAGAGGGATTTCCAATACAAGAACCTCCAATGGGTTTTGGTTTTCTTGGTATATGAAAGTTTTAAATGTATATTGACACACAAAGATCCTCATGGGGCACATAGTCACAATCAAAGTTGACAACCAACAAGAAATCACAATCTAAATTACAGAGTTGGAGGATAAAATTAATGATATGGACCATACACAATCATTCTAGCCTAGAGATCAACCAACATCGACTTCTCTTGAGATTAGGAAGCTGATTCAAAGCCGTAGATGCGTAAGGATCCTCCTCACTAGCTATGTCGTTGTATGTAAAGGGCTAGCACAACCAACTTGCTTATAACAATTTTTGTATAAAGGATGCTTTGATCTGGAGAGGTATTAGTAAACTCAAAACTTTGAACTTGTGTTATTGGTTTGGTTTTCCTACTATATACCAGTAGTAAGCTATATTTGTCTATGTAATTTTCTTTTGAAGTAATGCAAAGAGCTTAAGCTTAAAATAAAATATTTTTTTTAATATAAAAGTGATATGCGACATAAAAAAATATTATTAATAATAAAAAAATTAATGTGGGTCATAAATAAAATATTTCAATATGCAAGGTTAAGTAATATTAGGTGCATTTAAAAATATATTTATCACACAATTCTTTTTAATATGGACAATGTGGTCCATAAATAAAATATTTCACTGCCATGTTAAGTAAAATATTTCAATGTCAACTACTTACATATTATATCAAACAATTGGAAAGTTAAAATATTTTAAAACATTTCAAGTAGTCTCACTATTCTACATTTGGTCCATTTGTCTCAAATTTAGTAAAAATTTGTTGGAATTTCAAATTTAAATTGTATTGTCTAAACAATCCAATTACCCAAAAAGATTTGCAAGAGATTGTATCCATTTATATATTCAAAATTACAATTTATAATATATATATATTATATATATAATATAAACCATGATTTATCAAGCACATAAGGGATTAAAGTCTCTTGAAAAATAAAAAATATTTTCCAAATTTACACTCATAAAAATTGATAAAAATAAATATTTAAATTTAATATAAATATATTCATTAATATGCATAAATTATTATATCTCTGAATTTATAAATTTTGTTGAGATACAAACCTTTCATCATTAAAGAATTTAATAATTAATAAATCTAAAATCTATTACAAATATTATTCTTCCCAAAATTTCATTCAACAAAATTGCCAATAATATAATTAAATTAATTAATTAATAAATCTAAATCTATTATAAATATTATGCTTCCAAATTTCATTCACAAAATTGTCAATAATGCCTATCACCATCACCATCACATAGATTCAAACTTCAAACACTATGTCAACTTGTACAATGACTTATCTAACTGTGCTTTGTATTCCCCGCGCATATCAGATAGCATTTATAATACTATAGAGGTGGAAATAAGAACTACGGTGCTTTGTATGACTCATACACATGGATTCAAAGTTCCAGCACTATGTGTACAATGAGTCCGCTATTAACTTCTCTAGCTGTACCCAATGTGAACGTTGATTGACCTTAACCTAACATATATGTAAACGATCATATCACCACCCCAATTTCCGTTTCCTGTGACCAGTAAACAGAGTTTCAGAACTAAAAGCATTGAAATTAAATAAACTAAGAAGATTGGAGAACGCTAATCACCAGAGTGGAAAATCCATTTAGCCGTTGGATGGTCTCTAAACGAGTTTTGGCTTCTGCACTCTGTCAATGTGAAACCAATGTTCGTTAAAACGTTAAAAAAAAAAATGCATGCAAGTTGGATCAATTTATTAGCATCGATTCGTCTTTACTCTTCACTGGGCAGGCCACAGACCTCAAACTCTGGTAATTGCATTGAAAAAAATATACTCTTATGAATTAAGGAAAAAGTTGTTTACCTGTTTTTTCCAAGATGTAAATATGGTAATCAAAGAAAGCATCAGTATCTGAATAGCCAATCCTCCAGTTATACCAATCCAGAGACCCTGGCAGAACAATGCAAGTCATGGAGATCTTCTATTTATTCATATATCAGCGGCAACAGCTTATGTTTCAACTGAAATAACAATTAGCTTCATACCTTGCCTCTCATGTGACAAATGAAAGCCAGAACGATTGACACGGGTAGACCCACAACGTAGAGAGCAAACAAACTAACATATGCTCCCAACATTTGCCACCCACACCCCGAAGCTACTCCTGCATATGTAGAGATAAATTCAGATGTATAAAATTAAAATACAAATAGATTTTACAATTTTTGAGTGAAGAGAAGCTAAATGCATCGTACTCAGGCTCACTGGGAGAAACTCGTTCTTTGGAGCATAGTTACCAAGTTAGAGTTTGAATAAATTCAAATTTGAATTTATAAAATAAAATTAAAAGATGGTTTCAAATTCATCCATATAAAAATATAATTATACATCTTAAGATTATTATAACACAAAAAATTATAATTTTTTATTTTTTATTTTCAACTCATTATTTTTGGTTAAACTGTTTTCTTCTATTTATTTTACACTTTCAAACATTTTTACACTTTCAAACATTTGCTAATGTTATTGGATTATAAATGTTTTTCTATATCTAGTGCTTATAAATTTATATAGATAAAAACAGATACATACAAAATTATATTATTTTTAGGAATATGAAAAATCTTAACTTCAATTGAAACTTACTTTTTATTCCACAAAACTGCACAAGGAGAAATATTTTTTTTTACAAAATATTTGATTGGTTACAAATGATGACGACTACAACTACAGTGTTCATATGTGAGTAAGAGTGAGTGTTTCATCTTTCCTTTCAGTTTTCATGTTGATTGATTGTCACATATACAACAAAAAGATGATGAGATGAAATGTTTGATTAATTTATTCAAGATTAGTTGATCAGTGTTACAAAGCTTGAATTTAATAATATCAATTATATCATCAATATCATCAAGTATTTGAGTTTATTGTTGATATTTCCAAAAACTACACATATGTAACAAAAAGATGATGAGATGAAATGTTTGATTAATTTATTCAAGATTAGTTGATCAGTATTACAAGCTTGAATTTAATAATATCAATCATATCATCAATATCATCAAGTATTTGAGTTTATTGTTGATATTTCCAAAAACTTCATTTGTTATTTTTTTTAATGGTTTTGATTATCAAAAAGCTTAGAAATAGTGTTACTATCCAAAAAACTTAGAAATGGTGTGATATATTTTTTCAACAAAATTGTCAAAAACAAAAACTTCCATTCCAACTAATATTACTAAAACGAACAACTAAATATTATGCTATTTTTTGCTCAAGTGTTTGTGAAATAAGCTTCCCTATATTACATAGTATCTAACTTCAATATATGTTGAACAGTCTAAATCCCTAATAACCAAATTCTGGCTCATTGTTCATCTCATGTGAAAGTCTAAATCCATAATTATCAAACATGTTCAAATTCTTTAAAAACTAAGAATCTAAAATAAAAAAATATTGTAAATAGCAAATGTAATTTTTTTAATTAAAACAAAAATAAATTATAGAAAAAAATTCAAATTAATTAATTATATATGAAATTTGAAAGCTAAAAATTACCAAAACCTTTTTTAGTTTTTTCCTATCCATTACAATAACAAACTATAAATCCAATCCATTTTTCCATAACAAAATTTACTATTTTCTTTACCTAAAAAATTATTCACCCAAATTGAAACTTTATATTAAAATTTACCAATCACCCTTGATCCAATTTACTCGGGTCATCCCTAAACTTTTCTTTACCTAAAGAATTATTCACCCAAATTGAAACTTTATATTAATAAAATTTACCAATCACCTTTGATCCAATTTACTCGGGTCATCCCTAAACTTTGACACCACTAACAAATGGACCTTTATTACAATGCTATTTGTCTTTTATGTGTGCTCTGTGAATTAGGGAGTTTTTAAAATATTTTGTGAAGATAGCCGGCTTCATCAAGCCCTAGGGAGGTGAGTGGGCAAATGAAAACATAAATTCTCGGTACTTAGTTTCAGAAAGTTTTAGGAAGTGGGAAAATAATTATTATGGTATTACTTTGAATTCCTTTTTAGAGAGACGGCCTAATTAACTTACTATTGTAATGCGAGCTTGTACACTGGCCAATGAATCTAATTGGATTTAACTTATTAGTGGCATAATCAAGTGTAAAATTTTAAAGTTTTTTATAATTAAATTTTAAAACTAAGTTGAATTTAGTAACTATAACTTAAGCAATGTGTTATATTATATTTTTATTTATTTAAATGGCAAATTTTAAAATATTATCTATAACAAATTATATAATCAAGTTAATTCAATAAGGTTATATAGTTTTCTTATGTTTAATGAGATTTATTTTCATTAAAAAAGGATAATGCCCTCTTCATTTAATTGCGTTCTTCCATTTTAATAGGGTTATATAGTTTTCTCTCATGTTTAATGAGATATATTTTCGTTAATAAAGGAAATTCAAAAAGGATAATTCCCTCTTCATTTAATTGGATACTTTTCATTTTAATATTGGTCTTTGTGAAAATGAGTTAAGGGAGTAGTTGGTACACAGTAAATAGACACATTTGTACACAGGGTTAGTACAAAGTGAAGTCTGCAATTTTCTGAAAAATATATTTCAATTTCTTTTGATAGGGTTTAGATTTAAGTTGAGTATGGTTCTATACTTCTGAAAATAATTTGTTACGAAGTTGTAGTTTGAGCGTTGAACCTGAGAAAACTGCGTGCAAACCGTCTGTTAGAACTGTTATTGATACAATAGGGATTATGGTTGCTACATAATGAATCACATCTTTGTTATCGCTGAAAATTCTTCCCACAACGTTTCTCATGCCGAGCAATGTCATTGAGACGCATATGGCCTGAAATGTCGTGATACCTATTGCAACACATACAGAAAATCTTGCGGCCTTTGGCCTCCCAGCTCCAATCTCATTTGACACCCTCAAGCTGAGATACAAGGAAGAAAATATCAATTCTTATTTGGTTAGTTGTTAAAATGAAATTTAACTGAGAAGTAGCTGCATGAACTCACCTTGTGGCTATGCCTATTCCCAAGGGTATCATGTAACATAGAGACAGGATATTCACACTGCAAAAGAGCGGAATTTAAATGCAAGGAAGATTGAGTTAGAAATGGAAGAAATAAACTCATAAACGAATGTGTGAGGCTTACCAAATGTTTAAGACAAATATTTCACGCTCGGGATTTGGTAATAGACCTGCAAGTAGGGTCAGTATAGCGTAGTGCCAATCATCTGAACTGCAACCAGAAAAAAGAAAAGTTGATGTTTCATTTTTTAAATAATACTTATTATCTAATGAATTGACATAGCTGATAGGTTTATTTAAAGTTTATATTATAAAAGACTGAAATTTGAACTTTTAAAAGCATTGAAATTTTGAGAGTGGAATTGGAAATTGGGTTTTTAATATAGTTTGAGTGAGTTTAAGGGTTAAGAACATGTATTTTTTTTCAGAGAAGTTACAGGTTCAAAACCAGAGGGGGTAGAGTATTGTTTTTATAGACTTAGTAGTCAAATCACTGGGCTGAGGTGGATCCGTTGTCTCACAAACAAGTGGGTCTCATACACCAATGTAGTGTCTGACTTGATTGTGACATTAAAATTGGAGAATAATAATCTTGAAAACAATTCATTTATCACTGCACCTAAGTGGATCCATTGTCCCACAAACAAAAGAATCTCATATACCAATATAGTATTTAACTTGAAAATAACTTTAAAATTAGAAAATAATAATCTTAAAAACTGTTCATTTCAAATACCAAACAACAAATTAACAAGAAAAAGTCACTAACTTTTAAATAATATATATATATCTATATATATATTTCCAAAACTAAAAATGAATTTCTATTCATTATAATAAAATCTACCATACCATGCTTGAAATAGATCAAAACTTATTACTATTTTTTACCACTTTTTTTTTCACTTGCTGGTTCATGGATACCCTGGTCAGTGGGTAGCCTCTACTTCCAGGGGTTTAAATCTCTGAGTGGGCGCCACCCGAAGGGCATCAACACCGCTTGACCTATTTACTGACCTAACCCCAAGAGCTTTCGGGATTCGACCCTATGACCTCCCATTGACGAGGCACTTGATTTAACAGATTGAGCTAACTCTTGAGGATATTATTTTTTAACACTTAGTTCTATTTTTTTTTAAATTCTTAAAAATACAAATCAATTAACTCGTATCAAATTTATTCGGGTCACATAACATATACAAATAAAAACATCGAAAATTTCCCCACATTGCGACAATCATATGATTTGTGTGAAGATTCTAATTTTAAGTCGTTACAGCAATGAAATGGATAATTTCATGATGATCATATTAAAGATCGTTACCATAGTTCTGCGATGAAAGTGTTTGTGACAACCATATTATGAGGTGTGATTTGTCTTCCTCTCAAACATTGATTCTATGAGAGAGAAAATACACTACAATGTACATTGATTAAGTTGCATGTTCAGAGAATAAATTTATATAGTGAATTGACCCAAAGAAACCTCAAAGAGCAATTCCAGAGATGGGGCATAGACAGATTGTTACTTAAATTTGTAAAGTTTCATTTTCATGTATTGAGATGAAATATGTTTGATTATCAAAGTTAATTTATATTTTCATTTTTCATATATTGAAATGAAATAGATTTGATTTTCATTTATTATATATATATACTTTTAATTTATTTAAATTTTTTATTTTATTATCGGAAAACTATTAAAGTTTGAAATTTGAAATAAATATTATTAATTACAAATGATTCAGCACTATTTTAAACCTGATTAAATACAAGATGTTGTTTTTCCTGAATTGTGAAGAGCTTTAAAGAAACTGAGAAGCTATGCTTACTCCAATGTAGCTTCAGACAATAGAACGGGGTAACAGTAAAGTTAATAGTGACTTTGTTGTTACTTTGTTCAAATAAGATTAACTCTTTTTTTTTTCTTTTCAAAGTTGAAAAAAGTGCAGATGAAATTGAGAGGTTATTCTTGTTTTATTATAACTTCAAATAATATGGGGGCAATTATAAAATTAAATTTAATGGATGTTTTTTCTAATTATCAAACTTAAATGATTAATTTAAGAATAAAGGTATTAAATAATAATCTGTTATTAATGAAGACATACCTGAATTGAGATTAACCACTATAGATTCATTTGGAAAAACATATCTGAATTGAGATTAACCACTATAAATTCATTTGGAAAAAGAGTAAATGAATATAAAATTTTATTTGTTTTTATGATGAGTGAAATATTTGTTTGAAAAATTAGTTTCATTAATATTTTACAATTTTTTTAAGTATTTTACAATTTCATTTAAAAGTAAAAACCTATCCCCTCCATTTAATTTCCCAGCTATAAGAAAGTAATCTCTCAAAATTAAAAGCTACAGATAATTTAAACTTAATAGTGGCCATCTCTTCTTGAATTTCATTCTTTCACATTAAAAGTTATTTGATATTTAATTGTATACTGTTCAAATGAGTTTAAAGATAGATTCAAACATTTAAGGGTAATTAGCCAAAATTTATTAGGAAAACTTATATTTAATGATAACCTGAATTCTTTTTTAAGAGAAAATAATGGTGAAAATAACAGAAAAAGAGAAATATTGTTAAATATGGCGGGAAGTTGTGTTATATGTTTACTACTTATTCACGAGTTTTTAATAGAAATAGAGAATGGCTCTTCAAAATTTCTAGGTGGATATGAAATGAAAGAAGATAAACAACTGAACATGATGTGAAGTTGTGTTGTCTCTTGTCTACTGGTTTGAGAGTTGTTACATGTGAAGTCAGCAAGAATAGTGGAATAGATCAAATACTGGTTTGAGAGTTGTTAGATGTGAAACCAGCAAGCACAGTGGAATAGATCAAATACAATTCTAATACTCGGTTGCAGTGTAACTTATCTATCACTTTTGAAACGTGAACAATCATTCAAATCCTCAAATATATGATTGTTGCAATCAGAAATACAAGGATTTCCAGATTAGGTGTGTAGTAATTGTTTTTTGAGAAGAATAGGAAGCATGCATGTCATCACAGCAGAAATACAGGGATTTTCAGATTAGGTGTGTAATAATTTTATTTGGGAGAAAAATAAGAAGCATGCATGTCATTACAGAAGATGTAAGAGTAGTAGATAAGATAAATATACATTTAATTATGGTTGTTTTATGTATATGGTTGGGATAGAAGAATACTATGGCTATATAAAACTATGAAAATTTATCTCCCTTTTTATTTTATTTTTATAATGAAAAAGAATCATTATTTTCTTCTGAAAAAAAATTAAGGTGGAGCAAGAGATTGTAAAGTGGTGCAAGGGATCGTACCAGATCATAACAGAAGAAGGGATTGAAAGTTTGAGAAAGTGTTTGATCCCATGAATACAATTCTTGGAGAATCCCAGCCATGTATTTTTGCAGACCCCACTGAATTTAATATACAACACCAGTATCCCAACATTCACCCAAGAGCTGACACTGGTGGATATAGCTGCACCAATAAATCCCCAACCGAACTTGTATATTGTCACCCAACATGCTACGAGGTGAAATGCAATAGCAATAGTAGAAGAGCAGACCTCTGGCCATACAATGCTCTGCATTTGCAGAAACGTAGCCAAAGGATTCAATATGGCTCTCGCAAACAGACTAGGTAACAAACCCAATGCATATTTTCCAGCCATTTGACAAATCTGTGGGTTTTGTTTGAACAGAAGCAGAAGGCGTTCCATGTTTACAAATAATATTGAGAGAGGAAGACAGGATATAAGTAGAACAATGAATCCTTGTTGCAGAAATATACCAAGCATGTAATACTCTTGGGCTCCATAAGCTTGACCGCACAACGTCTCCATGCCAGTTGACATTCCTATCTGCAAAAAAAACATGAAAAAAATCATTGTCTGCCATAGTAGCAGTTGATGGTCCAAGACTCATTGAAAATGCACAGAAATACCAGAATAAAATTCATTATTTTTTTTTTAATTGGAATGAGATACCAGAATGATTTTTTTTATTGGAATGAAAATAACCGAGAATCCGTAACTTTGGAATATAAGTTTTCAAAATTAAACCAACACATTTATTTAGATATTAATGAATATTAAAATTATGTATATTAAAAGTAAAAAAATTAAATATATGTAAAAGATTGTATTTATATTTTATATATTTTTGAGAATATAAAAATTAATATGTTAAAATTATTAAAATAAATTAATTAAGGAAATTTTAATTGTAGAATTGAGGGCTTCTGTGATCATCATAGTTATAAGAAGAGCTTCGGGTAAATCACATGAAAAGGACCTTGTCGACGCGTTTTCGAACCAACTAGTGTGGTTTCATCGCCAGGACAAGTTGAACCCACTAGTTGATTCGAAAAGGGTCGACAAAGGTCCTTTTCATGTGATTTACATCGAAGCTCTTCTTATAACTAGGAAATTTAATGTTTATAAAAAATAAATTATTTAAATTTAAATTTTAAAAAAATTATGAAAAAAAATTATTGAAGATAAAATTGATGTTAAGATTATATTTACTTAAAAAAAGTTTAAGATAAAGTGATTTTATTGTCCATAAAACATTTAGAATAGTCTTATGATGTGGGAACAGTTATATTAAATGGGGAGGTTTAGTCTTTATAGTTTTTTTAGTTTAATCTTAAGCAAAACTATATACGTCTGAAAATTGCTTGCTTAAATAAGATTTTTCACCAAAAAATAAAATAAAATAAAACATCCAAAAACAATCTAATCTTAAACTATATTTTTTTGAACATTCCTTAAACTAATCTCTGAAAAAAAGAAAAATGATCATTCATAAAATAAACTTGCTCAGAGACCAATTTGAGAATAAAATAAAACCAGGCTAAGCTAGTAGTAAATACAACTGATGCATTTACGTACCAATAAAATGTATCCGAGCGAAATAGTCATGGAGGTTGCTAGCGCGGCTCCAGCATATTCCACTTTACCTAGATGCCCAACGAATATAAGAGCCACCATTGTAGTCAGGTATTCCATAATGTTCAGAATTCCTACGGGCCCTGCCAGACATAATTGCTGCCAGATCTCCCGCTTCAATGGCTCCAACCTTCGCCTAAGTGTTCTCTCTGTAATTGGAATATTAGCAGTGACTAATATTCGTAGACTTTCTTCGTTCTGCATGCCATGAGGATTTTTACAAAACTTGTGAGAATTGGGAGATTCACCACCACTATTTGATACACTGGCCAAGTCATACTCATCATCCTCTCTGGTCAGCAACTCCTCCTCGGCTCTTCTGCAGATTTTCATGATGCGAAGTGTATTAAAGGGGAGCTTTCAAGATTCAATCACTCAATTTGTTTCCTCTGATGATGACAACAACAGAGAAAATAGGTAGTGCCCCTGAGGAAGTCCAAAATTTTGTGGATGGCAAGATTAGAATCAGGCTCTATCAGTAAACCTTTCCGAAATTACATTGCCATACCAAAAAAATCATGTGATGTGAGCACAAGATCATGACAGGAATTGGCAATCTAGAAATCTTAACAGCAGGCAGAGTCGCTTATGGGCAATTGCTTTCTAAATCATGAATATTAATTTCTAGGTGGTGTGTTGTTGGTCATGGAATATATATTGGAATATCATGTTCGTTAGGGTGTAAGTCGTTGGGTTCATGTCGTTGTGATGATTATTTCGATTTGTATAAAAATGCAGATGCACTAAATACTTACTTATTTACCTTCCGGGGGTGGTAGATAACAATACCACAAGTGCTCAGAGCAAGATAACTGTGTTCAAATTCACATGTGTTTTGGATGAGAAGTCTGACAACATGGTATTAGTACTAAAGAAAGATAACACTAGTGTCATTTTGTATTTTGTATTAATGAAATGAATTATTAAATACGATATAATCATTTTTTTTCAAAATTGTGGGAATACATATAATAACTTAGATGTGAAACTAGCAATGATGGCTGGCATTCTCGAATGCAGTTATTGCTATGAGATGAACATTTATAACAATTTCGTTAACTTAGTTATAATATTTGTGATGAAAAGTGTGAGTTAAGATGATATAATAAAGTCTAAGTCAATTAATTTATGAGTAGGTCATATTAAAATTACACAATTTATATCTTATTACATTCATGACATGTTGCTTAATTATGATTATGATATTTATCAAAGTTTACTATAATAATGCTAACTTCATATTGATAATTATGCCATAAGATGCTTCTTTTTGATTATGCCGTAAGGCGTTCCTCTCTGAAATTAACTCCCCTCTTGTCACACTTGATCCGTTTAATTAAGATGTTAGACAATTCAAATAATTCCCATCATTGGATTAAACATATAGTTATAACGGAAACCATACTCATCTTTCTTAGTTGAAACCATTTGAATAGAAAGCGAATGCCACTCCTCGGAAACCCAAATCTATGGCCCTCATGGGAAACCCAAATCAGTGGATGATGTCCCTCCTCAAAAACCCAGTGCATCCGATGCCCCTCCTCAGAACCCGACTCTTTCCCCGCTGAAGGAAACATTCTTGCTCAATGCCCCTCCTCGGAAACCCAAATCAGAGGAGTCCCAGCCCTCGTTTCAAGAGTCCTTGCAACATGAAGAAAAAGTATTAAGAAGAGGATATTAACAATGGGCGAACCGTGTTCGTAATTTTAGTGCGAAAACATCTAATGGGCCTGTGAAAAGCTCTGGTGGCTCTCTGAAATCCAATATTTCAGAAACACCTTCGTTGGCTAATGCCTCTGGTATTCATTCATGTAAATCTAGGAGATGTGCTGCTAATTACCCAGATTGGGGTTCAATCAATTTCAAGGCTCAACCCTGCAAGTTCCTTGTTGCAAAGAGGCATGATCGGCCCAAGAAGGAACCCACTAAATGCAAATGCAGTGAAAGGAAAGCAGATGGAGATATATCTAGAAAATGTGCTTGTGTCACTTCTAAGGAATTGAGGGCTTCTTAGGAGGAGTTTTGCAAGGAGAATCTACAGTTAACACCTTTAGATTGTGCGAAAGAAGAAGAACATACGGGAAGAGGTAAGGACTGCAAAACCCATGGCTCTAATGTGAATCTTGAGATTGCAAATGATGATAAACATCATGAATTTGAATGTAATGTAGATGGAAGATATGGGTTTTCAGAGAAATCAGATATGGGTTTTCTGAGAAATCTTTCCCTACTGAAGGAAAATTTCTTGCTCAATGCCCCTCCTCGGAAACCCAAATTAGTGGAGTCCCAGCCCTCGTTTCAAGAGTCCTCGCAATAGGAAGAAAAAGGTCAGGAAGAGGATATTAACAATGGGCTCAACTCTCCTTCTGCTGCCATTGCTCGGGAGAACCGTGATCCTAATTTTAGTGCAAAAACATCAAATGGGCCTGTGAAATGCCTCTGGGATTCATTCATGTAAATGTAGGAGATGTGTTGCTAACTACCTAGATTGGGGTTCGGCCAATTTCAAGGCTCAACCTCGCAAATTCCTTGTTGCAAAGAGGTACGATCGGCCCAAGAAGGAACCCGCTGAATGCAAATGCAGTGAAAGGAAAGCATATGGAGATATATCTAGAAAACGTGCTTGTGTTGCTTCCAAGGAATTGAGGGCTTCTTAGGTGGAGTTTTGCAAGGAGAATCTGTAGTTAACACCTTCAGATTGTGCGGAAGAAGAAGAACATACGGGAAGAGGTAAGGACTGCAAAACCCAAGGCTCTAATGTGAATCTTGAGCTTGCAAACGATGATAAACGTCATGAATTTGAATGCAATGTAGATGGAAGATATGGGTTTGCTGAGAAATCTAGTATAGTTCCTCTTCCTTGTAATCAGTTTATGGATGACAATGACCAATTAGCGCAATCGAAATACGGGTCTACATTGACAAAGAAATACTCTCGCTCCAAGAACTGTGTGGATTTATCAATCCGTGGGTGGCAGATGAAGCTGATGGTGTGCAACCTCATTCATCGTCCATTCTTTTTCAGTTCATTCTTTTCTTTGAAAGCTTCTCCCTCCCAAATTGTTGCATCTTCACCCATTTTTAGCACAACTTATCATCTCATTTCAGGCCAAAAGTTTGGAGATTTAATCTGAACTTGCAAGAGACCAGGAGGATGAAGAGGAGCACCAAGAGGACGAAGAGAAGCATTGAGGGCCATGGTGTCTGATTCATCTGCAAACTTCAAGGCTTTTGGAGTTCTCTTTGATTGCCTTGGTGAGTACCATCCATCCAATGATTCAACATGTGAGTTCGGTATCGGTCATTTTTCGCGATGATACCTCCATAATGTCTACCGTTATTGTCAGCCATCCAATTGTAGAAGATTATAGTCTATTGTACACTAAAGATCCAAAGCTGAAGCCAAGCAAAATTCTTTGTATCATGCCTGACTTGAGCGAACTAAATTTTGTAGTTCTATTCAATACAACTAAAGGAGCTAGGTTCTCCGTAGCTTCCATATTCTTAAAAACCCTAACCCATTTTCTCATCTATTTTTCTATTAGAACAAATCATAATAAATTGGCACTGAATATTTTTACAGTCATACAATCCACCCAATGATTGCAGAGAGCAAATTTTAGTAATGCCCGAATACAAGAAAACGTTGTGTTAGGACATAGAAATTTTCTTATACCCTTTTGAGAGTTTCAAGAAGAAACATGACATGAGGGGCTGCATTCTTCGACTAAGGTGCCAGTTCTAAGGGATAACTATTCTGTTAAAATCCTCTGATATCTGCACCTGGCCTCATTCCTTAGTGCCATATGGATGGGGTAGCCCATAGTGAGAAAGCTTGGTGGACATCTTAACAGCCAACCTCACTAGTGAATCAATATCCCCTTAGGCTATTAATGTTATGGGTGTGATCTCTCAAGCCAGGGTGGGTGCCTGATGATCAAAGAGTTAAGTTTGATCTCAAAGCCGTGCAGCTCAAACATGAAAAACAATGACTGCATTATATACCTCTAATTTAAGGATTATTAAAACTTAGGATGTACAGTTTCCTGAACATCTGATGAGATTTAGTACACGGTTACTACAGAAATATATGGAATCCACCAATTAGGCTAAACTGGTCTAATGTAAGGTAACAACCAACGTTGTGGAACTGCAACAAAATTAAGATAGTTCATTTGACTACTTTTGTACAAAATGATATTACTATGATAAACTACATATTTATCATCGTTTGTCCATAATTGGACAACCATCTCTCTGACGAGTTTCAAACTAGCCTAAGGTGCCTGCAAGGGGATTTTTCCATCCTTACCTTGCTATTGTGAAGTTTACAGAATTAGTGGATATCACTGAACAACTTTACAACCCGTTAAGCTAGTTAGTGACAACCAACTGTCAAAAATACAAAAGGACATAGACACTAAAGGTTATGCACTATCCTTATGTGCCTGGTTGTCTAAATTCTATTGAAGTTCTTGTGCAACGCAGAGACCCGCATGGCTATCCCTTGTTCTGTCATTGTTAGATCCATGATACATCGTCAGAGTGTTTTAGCAATTTTTTTTTTCATATATATATATATATATATATATATAAAGGAATCGACACCTAAGCGAGGTATGGGTTTGTATTGCAAGATATGGAGTCAATTGTGACTGCTACCACTATATCTTTTAGGTGAATTTGTACTGCATGATATGGAGTCAATGTAGAAATTTTGAATAATATGACACATATTCACAGAGATTATCCCAATTATACACTATTGCGGAATACATGCATAATACATAACCTTCTCTACGTTGATCATCAATTTACAGAAGCAGAAACAATAACATGCTCACATAGAAGCATCAATCACACATATCAACACAATATTTTCCTGGGGTAAGAATCTCGCTAAAAACCCCAACTATCTGTATATTATATTGATTGAGAACATGTAACAATACATAGTACAATACTCTTCACAAGTATCCAGCACTATCTCCACTTGTTACACACAATTTAACTCATATCCGATCTCCAAATCTCCTCCACTACTTGCCTGCCTCCATTGCTGCACAATACCTACATGAGAATGAATGAATCCAAACTCGTTCCAAGTTCTATTTACCTTGGAAAATCACTCACACTAGAAATCACGTGAGCACAAGCTATAATACTGGGCAACTACTGCACAATTATCATGGGCATACTCAATCCATTGATTGTGCAAGATCTCATGCACAACTGATAGTCACAACTCACCCTTTCACTTACCTCTAACACTTGTCTCCACTGAACTGTCCATGCATTGAGTTAACTGATGTATTCTTCAGTTGCATTATGAGTT
>APFE031021852.1:0-12671 GCA_000404065.3 Pinus taeda
AGGGTTTGGCTGCGAGGGTTTCAGGAGGAACCTCGCACAGGTCGCGGGT
Organism: Pinus taeda; assembly: GCA_000404065.3. NCBI lineage: Eukaryota > Viridiplantae > Streptophyta > Pinopsida > Pinales > Pinaceae > Pinus > Pinus taeda. The sequence goes on from APFE031021852.1 coordinate 50, forward strand.
AACGACAGCAGTTCACTTTTGGTGTACAGGTGCAGGTTTCCGCGGAGTTCTCCTTGCCGGGTTCTAGTGGACAGCTGGAGGTTAACCTGAATCAGGGCAAAAAGTTTTCAAAAGAGTTTTTTCTCCTTTTGTTGTTTTCTCAGCCGCGGGTGTTTCGGGTCTCCTTCAATCGTTTTTGGGTTTCGGTTCCGTGGTTTAGGGTATCGGTCGACACATTGCTGCTGTCGGTTTCTCCCCTTGCGGTCCCCTAACCATGGTTAACCCGGAGGAGCTGGTGGATTTAGATCCGACATTGGAAGATATTTTGTCAATGTGGGGTAAGGATACATCAGCGCAAAGTGTGGAGCATTTCTTTGGTGTTCAAAAAATTGCAGAGCCGGTTTTACATCCTCTCGCAGATTTTCCTCCTTTCCTGCAACAAGGTGGGGATTATGTTTCTGAGGCTGTCCCTGGTCATAAGCAGGGCGAACAAGATCGAAGTGCTGAGGTTGCCGCGACGAAAGGGACGAAAACAGGAGTTACATCGTCGACAAACAAGGGTAAATCAGTGGTAAACTGGAACCTTCCGTAAATTGGCTTGGAGGTCACAGAATCCCTAGGGCGCCTTTCTGGTGCTGATAAGGAAAATTTCTCTGGAGGATGCCCCCCTCTCACAAGGGCATCGCTGTCAAAAGACCCTCGAGCCACTGGAGCATCCCTATCAAGGGGATGCGAGGGGAATCATGGCGCTAAGGAAGGAGTTTTCGGAACTTTTGGGGACCCTTACAGTGGTAAAAGCTTTTCGGAAATACATGTTGGAGGCCCATCCAATCTCCAACAGTCTCATACGGAGGATTCCTTCCCTGTGGATGCGTCTCAAGAGGAATTAGTTTGGTCGGAGTCCCCTGGGGAGTATAGGACTCATGCAGAGGATCTAAGGAGAAAAGGAGAAAAGAGGAAACCCCAAAAGCCGATAGGGTCTCAAGAATTGGGGGGTAATCTTGTGCTTGGCATGGAAGTATCAATTGAGGAAACCCTAGAGGTAGCTGACTGTACTATTGTAGGTAGGGCTAGGGGAAAGAAATTTTCTCCAGAGGACCTTTAGGCATGGGGGGAAGAACGATTCATTGATGGAAATCCTTTTTGTTTTGAAGCTCGTTGCCTTGTTAAAGGATGGTTTATGTTTAGGTTCGAAGAAAAGGCAGCAGCTGACTGGGTTCTGGGGAAAAATTGGTTCATTGGGAATATACCAGTTCTGATGAAACGTTGGACTCCCCTTTTCGATGCAATTAAGGAAAGCACAGAAGTTTTTCCAGTTTGGGTGAGGGCGCCGGGTCTCCCTTTCTTCCTCTGGACAGAGGCGGTTTTCAAATCTATTGGGAATAGATTGGGAACTTTTTTGGAGGCGGATATGTCCTTCAAGGAGACAAAGGTTATGGCGACGGCCCGCATTTTGGCTAATATTGATCTGAGCAAAGGTCTGGCCAAAACAATAACCCTCCAATACAAGGATTATATATTCGAACAAATCCTAGATTACGAACATCTACCTTTTCGTTGCCATATTTGTCATGTTTACGGGCATCTTGCAAAGAATTGCCCGTTGCTCAGAAGACGGAGGCGCTTTATAAGAACTGCTGTGTACAGAGACCCAAAGAATAATCAGGCTCATGTACCTCAGGAGAAGGAATGATCGCCGCATTAGCCCGCGACGGAACTAGAAACAGGGGATTTCCGGAATGAGGAAGTTGCTGAAGGACTCCAGTATAACACGGGGGCACAAGCCGTAGAAACACAGTCGGTTGATGCCGGGGAGGATGTCGTCCGGATCCCTTCGCCTGTTCAATCTACACCCCGCGAGGAGGTCACGGGTAAGTGCACGAACCATTCCAATCTTTCATCACAAGATCATGAATATACATCTGTTCCCATGCACGATTTTCATCCATTATCTTCATCTCATTTTGAAAAACAGTCGGGGGATGTGGTTTCTGTTGAGTCTCCACATGACCCAGTCCTTCCTCCTGAGGAGTCACAGTTTCTTGATTTAAAATGTGACAAAAACTGGCCACCCCTCTCGCCCCCTGCACAAAATGCCACATGCCCATATAACCTCAGATCAATGGGGGTTAAGCCTGAGCAGAACGAGGCCTTTAGTGGCCTTGATCAGATACCTTCTCAAGGAATGCCGAGGGGAAAGCGGGGCAGAAAATCCGATATCTCAAAAGCAAAACTAAAAGCTAAGATAGATGTGGCGGATGGGAAGCAATATTCTATCCCTGGGGTCCTTAGAGCAGTGCAGACCACCGAACCTGTTAAAAAATGATCATGTCTTCTTGGAACTGCAGAGGCTTGGCCAGTAAGCCTAAGAAACTGGCCTTAAGAGAATGGCTTCAAAATTCAAATTTTGACATCCTATTCCTCCAAGAAATGCTGGGGAGAGGCTCTGAGGTGGAATCAATGCTGAAATCTCTGTTGCCAGGATGGTCCTTGCATGCTATAGACTCTTCTGGCCACTCGGGGGGTCTCGCCATAGGCTATAGAGAAGGAAGAATCAAGTGTACAAACCTATGGGGGCTGAAGCATGTAATGGGTATGGAAACAATCTCACCAGACTTTCCCTCACCCATTCAAATTGTAAATATTTATGGGCCATGTCAAGGGAGGGAGTTTTTCTGGACGGACCTGCTAGCAAAATCTTTGATGCAATCGCCTCCGATGGTTGTGGGAGGTGATCTTAACTTTTCTCTGGGCAGAGCGGAGGCTTGGGGTCCCTCAGCCAGAGAGGATCCCCTGTCGGATTTTTTCTATCAAGCTCTCTTAGATAAAAAAACTCACTGATCCCGCCCCGATCAAGTTAAAGCCAACTTGGAGGAATAGAAGATCTGGGGAGGATAGGATTGCAAAAAGGTTGGATCGCTTTCTGCTTTCTAAAGGCCTTATCTTAAAAGTTCCCCTTTTTCGGCAATGGGTTGAGGAGATTGAGAATTAAGACCATTTCCCTATTTTTTTGGATCTTTCTTTCCCCCCTCCAAAGCCTCCTGCTCCGTTTAAATTTAACTCTTCCTGGTTGCAAGACCCATCCTTTAATAATCTTTTTAAATCAACATGGATTCTCTCTGACAGGAATGCCAATGAGAACAAGAGTTTCTTGTTCATGGAAAATTTGAAAAGACTAAAGAAAGCAACCATATCATGGGAAAAAGAAAGATAGAAAAAACAAAATGAAGAACTGATGAAAATCAGGGAGGAGCTGAAGGTTTTGGAAAGTATGGAAGCAGATGGGTACTCTACTCAGTCTTCAAAAGATCGGATCCTGTCACTGGAAAAAGCCCAAAATCAGATTCTCCTGGCAAAGGAAGAGGAATGGAGACTAAAAACCAGAGCTATTTGGCTAAAATCAGGAGATGAAAATACAAGTTTCTTTCACAACTATGCAAAAGGTAGAAAATCTGCTAATACCATTTGGAGCCTAAAAGATGAAGAAGGTAGGGTGGTTAAAACGTTCACAGATCTCTTGAGCTTGGGCCAGAGGCACTTTCAGAGAATCTTCTCGGACTCAGGAGAGGCCACCATAGCAGAAGTCATGAGGACAACACAATGTTTTCCAAGTCTGATTGAGGAGGATGAAGCTGATGAGTTATCAACCCCTGTCTCCAAGGAAGAGGTTGAGGCTGCAATGAAAAATATGGGGAAGGAGAAAAGTCCCGGTCCTGATGGGTGGACTATCGAACTTTTTCTCCATTTTTTCGACTTGATTGGATCTGATATCACTGAAGTTGTGGAAGAATCTAGGCGGAAAGGAGAAATATATAGACCTTTTAATTCAACCTTCATCGCTCTTATCCCTAAGAAAGATGAACCGGAGACCTTCGAAGATTTCAGGCCCATATCACTTTGTAATTACATTTATAAAATTATTGCAAAGGTGATAGCAATCAGACTTGTTCCAATCTTGTCCAGAAATATCTCAATGGAACAATTCGGCTTCCTGGATGGAAGGCAAATACATGAGGCCATTGGAGTTGCCCAAGAAGTTATTCATAGTGTCAAACAGAAGAAAAAGAAACGGGTGGTCCTAAAAATCGACCTCTCCAAGGCTTATGATCGAATCAACTGGTTATACCTTCAATTATTGCTCACACACTTGGGATTCAACTACACTTTCATAAGCTGGATAATGGGCTGTATTTCAAATGTTAGTTTTGCGGTCCTGATCAATGGGGCTGCATCCCCTTTTTTCAAAAGTCAAAGGGGCCTCAGACAAGGATGTCCATTGTCTCCTCTCCTCTTCCCATTGGTGGCAGAAGGGCTTAGCAGGTTGATTCACAAATCCAGAAGAAAAAACAAGATAAAAGGTATTGAGGTTGCTATTAATCTTTATATCTCACACTTGCTCTTTGTTGATGATATCCTGATATTCTCAAATGGCTCGCATAATGAATTAAAGGAGTTTAAAAACATTTTTGATCTATTTATGAAAGCCACAGGTATGCATATTAATTCTGGTAAATCCCAAGTCTGTGTGGCAGGGTATAACAGGAGAGAATGCACTTTAATGTCCAATCTTTTCCCTTTCAATATCCATCCCTTGGACATCTCTTTTAAATACTTGGGATTCTGGTTAAAACCGGATGCTTACAAAAAAGAGGACTGGCATTGACTATTAGCAAAGCTAGAAGCAAGAATATCCCATTGGAGCTTCAAATGGCTTTCCAGAGCAGGTAGAGTGACCTTATTAAAATCTGTTATATTAGCTATCCCAGTCTATTGGGCTACCCTTACTTGGATTCCCAAAGGCATTATGGAGAAAATAAGAAGGTTGTGTTGCAGATTTTTATGGGTAGGTTCAAATGAGAACACAGTTCTTCCATGGGTGGCTTGGGACAAAATTGCTAGGCCAAAAGAGTGGGGTGGTTGGGGAATCAAGCGGCTGCCAGACTTCAGCCTTTCCTTGGCTGCCAAGACAGGATGGAGACTTATCACGATGGAGAACCTTTGGACAAGGGTGATTAAAAGAAAGTACATCGACCCTATTCCCCTGGAAGATTGGATTCGAAGCCAGGATAAGAAGTCGAAACAATCCTCAGTCATCTGGAAGGCTACGGTTGAGGCTTTCACTGTGATAGAACAAGGTCTAGCATGGAAAGTGGGAGATGGGAAGAATGTAAGAATCGGTAGGGACCCCTGGGTTGGCTGCAATCAATCATATGCCATTTCCCCTGGCCTCTTGAGACACCCAGCTAGCAAAGGTTTCTTCACTCTTAATCAAGTGGAGAAAGTGGGTCAATCTACCATCTGGGGTCAGGCTTGGAAAAATGCAGTGGACATGGGTTTAAACATCACATGGCATAATGAATGGGCCAATTATATCGAAGAACTCCATCGTTCAAATGTCAGGATAAAAAATGATCCGGATGTTCTAATGTGGGCGCAAGGGAAAACAGGTGTTTACTCCCCAAAAGATGGTTATTCTTTCCTCATGGAAAAGAAAGGATGGGCAGCTTCGGAGTGGTGGTCGAAAAATCTGTGGAAGCTCAAATGTCCTCTGAAATCCAGGGTTTTCTTATGGTGTATTTTAAAGAGAAAAATCCCAACCTGGGATATTCTTCAAGACAGATTTTTCATTGGACCTAGGAGGTGCCCTCTATGCAAGGCGGATGGGGAATCAATTAACCATCTTTTCACATCATGCACTGTCTCTTTAAGGATATGGGGGGAGCTAACGGGTCTGTTAAACATTAAAGCTCAATGGGAACCTGCTCTGTTGGAATAAGTATGGAGGACCTGGTCGAATAACCACCCAGATGGCAATCTTAGGAACCTCCTTCCTATCTTTTTCTGGGGTTTGTGGCTTGCCAGGAATAAAAGCTTATTCCAAGATAAGGCTATCTCCACAACAGCAGTGGCAATAAATTGTGCGGCCATTTACTCCTCCCTTCCTCCTCCTGAGTCAAAAAAAGCACAAAATCGCGACATTCCTTTAAATATAAATGAAGCTTCTCCTTGGGGTTTTTTCGATGGAGCATCACAACAGAACAGGGCAGGTGCTGGTATATGTATTCATTTAAACAAAGAACATTCCTTTAGAGCTTCAATGGGATTGGGTCAGGGATCAAACAACTATGCTGAACTGTCTGCATTACGTCTTCTCATGTGCTGGTCATTACAAAAGAACATTTCGTCAATTCAAATTTTTGGAGACTCTTTGAATGTTGTTAAATGGGTCAATGGCAATGCAATGTGCCAAAACCAGATCTTGAGGACTATTTTAGATGATATTATGTCTTTAAAATCCCGCTTTTATAATTTTTCTTTATGTCATATTTACAGGGACAAAAACACAACAACAGACCAGCTTTCTAAAGCTAGCCTACAACAAGTTTTGGCCAGCTGTTCCATAGAGGAATCGAGACAGGGGCAGACCTTCACCACGTAGCATCCTCCTTTTGCCCCTCCTACATAACGGTGCTCAGCATGGTCTTTTTCCCACTTTCTTCTTCTGTTACATGGTCGTGGATTTTCACAGGCAAACTCCTCTGTTTTGGTCGCAAATCCATGCGTCCAGCTTCCGGATTATCTGCTTTCATGTTAACAGTTCCAGGATGGTCAAATTACTGCTATTTTCTTCTCATACTGGATCTGGAAGTGATATTTATTTTCATAATTACATGTCTCTTTATGACAGTCTAAAACTCTATTTATGTATGAGGTGGTTTATCCTTCCCCGAAGGAGGCCTCCGTAACAGTTATATTGTATATGTGTGCTTTCCGTCTTGGGTCTTCTCGATCCAAGGATCAATGTTTATATATTTTCTCCATGCGTCAGACCTGGTTGGGGGTCCGTGCTCCAAAGATATCATTGGTATGGTTTGCCTCGGGTTTTCTTTCATGATTTACCCCTGATATTTTGAGCTGTGTCAAACAGCAGTTTTCCGCCCTCTGGTGGTTTGATGGTGACTAGATGTAAATTGTAAAACTTTTTATATATCCTTAATAAAAAGTTTTAGCTTTTTTCTCCGGAAAAAAAAACATAACATTGTGTAACATCTACAACATAACTATAATTATTTAAACATAACATGTATATAACATTTAACTATATAATTACATCACTAGGCATTTTCTTTGTCGGCTTGGGGTGGACAAACACGGTTCACTCTAGCCAATCTAAAGTTTTCATTTTCGTCGTTCAAGCAAATAGAAATCTGACACGTGGCACAAGTTGAGTGGAAGTCGCTTTACATACAATACATGCCTATCATTTAGCCATGTCTTTGCCTGACGCCTCTATAGTGTTGTTTCCTTTGCCTGATGCCTCTCCGTCCCCAACCTCCCAACTCTCGCCTACATAAAATTTGCCCTCTTCCCTTCGAAGCCCTCAACCTAGCGTTTTTCCATAGAGCCAGAGCAACAATAGGAGGGGTAGTCCCGGTCGGTTTTCGTCTTCCAGCCTTGAGGAGCAAGTATTTCCGATGTGAAAGCTTCAATATTTGGGCAATTTTTGTGGCAGACTCTCCTTCAAGGCATCCATTCTCTATTCTATGTTACTTGGAACCACCTCCACCCCCCATTGGCTCTCTCAGCCTCCCAATTTTAGCTGCATAAAATCCACCCTCTGCCACTTCCCATCAGAAAATCAAAATTCTATGTCCATTATGAACATCAGTGTTGGCTCAAAAAATTCGAGAGCAATGATATTGATGCATCTCGATTTGAGAACCCACAATGGTCCATTGATCAGAAGAGCTTCAACATTTTCAACTTTGTTTCTCTCATTTCATAACAATGAAACCTTTGATATTAATTCCAGCAGGATTCGACTTGAGCATCAAAAACGCGCGCCGCTACGGATCTGTCTCTGATTTCCTTCAACTCGATTTGTTTCGCTGTGACCTTCTGCGAAATTTAAATGGGAAGAGGGAATAATAAGTTTGCCTCACTGAACCTCAACGACATTTATGGGAAGAAAGATCCAAAGGCCAAGCCTACTACCTTGACAACAAATGGAAATAGTGGTGGAAACAATCCCCTGGGGTATAAAACTTTTTAGTTGTCATCTAATAAGAAGAAACTTAAAATGACAATATAAAGCATTTTCAAATACTAGCCAATGATTGTAGCTTCTTCTCAAGTTGTGTTACTCTACGAAGTGCATCTAAAGCCTTAGTTTTCTTACTTGCCCATTTAAAATCAAGTGCCTTCAACTTCTTTTCTTTGATATTTTCTTCAAGGTGTGTCCTTTCTTCCTTTGAACCTTCAGTTTTGTCCACATTTTCTTGTGCAGTGTCATTTCCCAATTTTCCATGAACATGGCTTGATGTAGAAAACAAACCCATATTCTTAGCACTGGCTCCTTTATTTGGCATCTAGTTAAAAATATCGTTTTCTTTCTAGCTAATCCCTTTCAAGGAAGATAACAATTGGGGATCAAAGATATCATCTACTACCTCGCCATCATCATTGTTGATGCCATCAATTGAAGTGTGAGCTTGTGAGTTCCCAGCTAATTCATCCATCTGAATCTCCAATGACTTTGCTAGCTCAAATTCAATTTCAAATTCCTCTAATTTATCTTCACGCTTTAAAGTAAGAGCATGCCTTTTGTGTGCAAAGGCATCCTGCTGCAACTTGATATGATCTTTGCTTGGGGCCTTCTTGTGCATTTGTTGCTTCTTTGAAGAGATGTTGTCTTTACTACCTATTGAAGAAATTAAGACGCTATTAGAAGCTAAATATGGAAGTAGTTTTGTAGTTGTTTAAGAAGATTGTATAGTAAACATAGATCCTTTCTGTATTTGAGTATTTGTTGTCTGTGCTCTTTGTTGAGAAATGCTTACTGCATTGGGCACAATAGATGATAATAACAAATGCCCATCACTCCCATCAACATTGTGTTGCAACCCTTTATCCCTTTCTAGTAATTTAGTAAGTCGTAACTACTCTTTAGCTTCTGCTATCTTTCCCTCGCTTTTCAATGCAAAAGCCTTTCTCTTGAGAGATAATATTTCTTACTACAAACTCTATAATGGGGGGCTAATGGGGGAAGGAGGGACACTTGTGGCCTCTCCATCATATTTAGTTGCATTTGTCCCAGTTAATATGTCACCAACATAAGGGAGTACACCTTGTGTTGTCTGTTCAAGTTTATCATATTGCATGTTTTGCTCTAGACTAGCACCAGAAGCTCCTATGACCTTCATCTAACTTTGGCTAAATTTATCCTTATAGAAATTCCACTTGCACTAGTGGGGGTATCACTCACTAGCTCAATACCACTAGACTTCAGTAGTTTTTCTCCTGGTTCCAAAAAGAGTGGCTTCCAATTCTCGCCAGTAAGTAAATCAATGTTGTTTGTTAGTTGTCTTTCTACATCAAGAGGATTTGTAGCCTTTGTAAATGCATCTTCCTGATCCTTTTGTTGCAAAATTAAAGGAGCCAGATCAACACCCAATCTCATTTCACCATGCTCGTACAATAAGGGATTTTTCTTTGACTCTCCTTTCGCGTTAATTCCCAAGAATTTATCTTCCTTGCCGTTGGATGTATCAATGGTAGAATCACTCTTACTTTCTAGTGTCTTTGATCCATGTTGTGAGACAGAACATTTTCCTGGCAACCTCTGTAAATCATACATGCCAGTATCATATGGTTGGCGAGCGGTTAATGAGTCTTTTCTTTCCACTTAATTGTTGTCATGATTAGGTGCTCAAAAATTTGCTCAAAATTCAGATTTGTTGGATTGGTGTGGAACCTGAATGACTGCGTAGTGCTCATCATCCTGAATCTGGTGCAACTTGTTTCGCACGAAGCAAACTTCGTATGCTCCCATAAACATGTTCTGTTCGTTTTCCAAAACATGCGAATTTGGAAAAAATTTTGACAACCCAGTCAACAGTCTGTACAACTGACATAGCAAGCTGTCTGGGCCTGCTGATTGGGCATGGTTGACTGGGCTCCGTCTGGCCAATCATGTCTCACCACTTGTCTGAATATCATTGGTGCTGATTTGGGAAATTTTTAATGGGGGTTGGTGGCCAACCACAGGATGCCACGTGGCCCAACCAGAGGCCGCCATGTGGCAACATGGGGGCCACCAAAAAGTTTTTAAGGGTTGAATGGACTTGGCAAGGGTAAACACCAGACCTTCATCCAACAAAACATATCCAAATATCAACGCGCCACTATGTTTCTTATTATATATAGTCATGCTGATTATATTTAAACTCCAAGTTATGCGCCATTCGAAAAAGGGGCCAGCCCCTGGGCACGTGCAACCGAATAGAACCGTAGGCAAAGCGAAGTGGGGGCCCAGAAGGTGGGGGTGGGTCGTTGGCCTTAGCCTCGGGAACGTGGCCCCCCATGTGGCCTGGATTTTCGGAAATAAGGCCTCATTGAGCATCTAATCGCTCCAAAAAATTCACCCAGAATTTGGTGGAATCTGCACCCAGTTAGCGGAAATTGGGGAAAATTTGTAGGATGGTGCCTAATTTTGGGGAAATTGAGATGCGATTAGTAGGAAGACTTGGGGAAAACACGACTTCTTCAATTTTGACCAATTCAAGAGCAAGAAAAGTCTAGACATGAACTTTTTGGCATTCTAGAGCCATTGGAGCAAGTTTCAGAGCTGTTTGAGCATTGTAAACTGATGTATTCACACTTTTGAGCATAATAGAGAGGGCCAAGCCATTGGAAGCTGGAGCAAGGAGATGTAGCCTAGGCAGGGTGAACACCTTCATCATGTTTTATTATGATACTGTTTTGGTGATGTTCTTGTCTGTTGTATGATGTTGTTCAGTCATTTGTTTATGTTAATTTGTACATGAAATTTACATAAAAACATTCAAAAACTCATGGTAAAACTTGCAATTAACCTCATGAATCCTTAACTTTTACATATTCTGAAGAGGAATTTAGCACAAAAAACTAATTTTCCCATTCAGATCAAGTTTGGTATCAGAGCTCTTGGTTTTCTTTGTGCAAGGAGGATTTAACTATTTGCAAGTGAATGTGATGCTTACAAGGTTGAAGCTCAAGAGAGGAGAAGGAAAGATGGTTCAAGGTCTTGAAGTTGGGACAAGGAGAAGGAAAGAAAGATTGCCACAATATCCACCACCAGTTCTACCTCAAATTGCAGTTGAAGCTTCAGAAAGCATGTCACATTAAGGAGAGCTTGCAAATATGTTAGAGGATGAGAAGGTTTTTAGGAAGGCTTTCTTTGACATGACAGAGATGGTGAAAGTCCTCTATGAAGAGAGGAATACAAGACTGCAGGGTGAAAGCTCCAAGCCTCCAAAAGGAAAAGATTCTTCAAGAGGAGGAGGTAATGGAAATGGAGGTAAACAACCACCATGTCCACCATCATTTTCATCTTCATCTTCATAGGGATCTTCATCCTCTTCCACTAATACAACCCTTACTCATACTCATCAACATACCTCAAAAGGAATTGGTAAAACAACCCTGTTAAAACTTGATATTAAATTTGATTTGCCTATGTATAATGGTGAAATGAATGCAGAGAAGCTTGACAATTGGGTTTGTTAGTTAGAGATCTATTGCAGAATTCAAAACCTTCAAGATGATGACACAAAGATTCAAATAGCTTCCTTGAGACTGGAGGGTGCAACACTAATATGGTGGGAAGCCAAGACACAAGAAGAGATAAAAAAACATGGCAAGATCTCAATTTCATGGTATGATTTCATTGCTACAATTAAAATACAGTTTTACCCTCTAGCATATATGCAGAAATCCATCATGAATTAGCAGAACTTTAGACATCTTAAAGGTCAACATGTGCAAGAGTAAACCCAAGAATTTAGAAGGTCTTTAATGTTAGGTGTAGATTTGCAATCACAAGACACGTTGCTGAAGTATATAGGGGGTTTACAAAGATACCTAAGGCATACTATCCTTATGTTAATCCCACTATTATATATGAGGTTTGTGTGCAAGCCACCCATATAGAAGTAAGAGGGAAAAATATTCTAGAAGAGGGTAGAAAAAATCCATTTAAGGGTGAAGAAAAAGGAAAGGGTTTCAAAGGGAAAGGAAAGAAAAATGCATCCATTAAGAAGGAAGGAGAGAAACTAACATGCAAGAATTGTTCCAAGGAGGGTCACAATGAAGCTCATTTTTGGAAGCTTCATCCTAAGATGAAACCAAAGAAATTCAACAACAAGGGAAAGCAAAAGACAACTGCAACCATTCAACAGGATTTGGGATCTGACTCGGGTGATGAAACTAAAATCACATCTATGGGGATAAAAGGTAAGAACTCCATTGCTGGCACTACTACTTCGAATTTACACAATGAAACTCCAAATGAAAAGAAGAGGATAGAACTTTTCCACATAAGGGTAATCTCAAAACGTAGCAAAATTGATACTCTTTTTGATAGTGGATCTCAAGCCAATCTCATCTCTAAAAACATTGCCAAATTTTAAACTTGGAAACCATTCCACATCATAAGCCCTATCCATTAGGATGGGTGTGTGCCAATGCACAATTGCAATTAACTAGAAAGTGTAGACTGAAATTTGCCATTACTGCAAATTTCATAGATGAAGTGGAACTTGATGTTGTGCCATTAGACATATGTGGTATAGTTTTGGGTAGCCCATATCTCTATGACAAAAAA
>APFE031021868.1:14077-48028 GCA_000404065.3 Pinus taeda
TTGGGTACTAACGTGGATCAAGCTGCAAGTAGGGCTGCTCGAAGACAACATCACTCGATGTGTAGTACTGATAGGTGCACATAGCGACGTGCACATAGGGTCAAACCACGGACCACCAAAAACTGTCAGACATCTCTAGGTTGCAGAAACCTGGTTCTAGCACCCTCCCATACTGCTTTGAGTGAGACCTCAGTCTGCGCTCCACGGACTTTTGCCGAAAGGGCCAGTAATACAAGGATTTGTTTGGCTAAATCACCTCTGAACCTAGGTCAGGCCCCAGCAAGCCAACAAATGGTTCCATTTCGAAGATTAGGATCTGCATAAGGGATGTCTGATGTGATGTCACTAGAATCCAACCAAGAAAAAAGTTGAATGGTAGTTGGACAAGAAGATTCACAAGTTCACGATGCAGGAAAACAGGAATCCATGAGTATCTAAGGAACAGTGGCTAGAGCGCTACTTATATACAGAAATCCACGAAGTTTTCTTTGCGTCCTTTCCTTCTGAGTTGTATGAGTGGATCACGAAGCTAGCAGATAGTTAGGGAAGGTGTAGGCTCGACAAAGAAATTGTGTGGACTCAAGAATTAGTGCTCAAACTAGAAGCGCTAGGAGATAAGATCGTGCGAGCTATGGACCATTAGCTTGATTGGATTATAGGAGGATTTATCATTGAGTTCGTGGTAGATATGACCGTCAGCTACAGTGAGGCGAAACACCGCTTCCTCAAAGGGATGTGAAGTAAGTATATTAAATCTTTCAATACCTAGATTAAGATGCTATTGTGTGAAAAGTGGGTTATGCGAATAAATTAATGTTTGGGACTACACGAAGTGGGAAGATCTACAACAATGGAAGTAGTGAAGAGTTAGAAACTAGTCCCTTAATTTCACCCGCATGGGAAAGCGAGGAAGAGCTCATGAAAGTTTCTTCAAGAAGCACGGTCAGTCTGATAAGGCAATGAATTCTGTGCTTACCACCTCCACCTACACTGCCACCAGTCTCACCCTCTACCTCCACCGCCACCATAGTTCAGTATGGATGACAATATAAAGAAGGCTACGCTAGTAAGCACATTGTAGGATCATGCATTAACATGCTACATTAAGCATTCTAATGACCATACCAATGCAGGAATTGAAGAAATCCAAGTTGCACTGAACATGAAATTTAGTAGGCCAAATTCAGAGACAGTTAATTATCGAGTTTAAGGAAATCGCGATGGTACCAGGTGAAATCGCCTGGGATCTGGACTAGAGGTTGAAGAGTATGATTCGTGAAGCCAACATGAATTTGACAGATGGACAACACCACACCTGGTTTGTAGCATCATTAACACCGCATTTAAGGACAACATTGTCACAACAAAAGCTTTCCACCCAAGCTGAAGCCTTGGAGATGTAAATGAGATTGCATGAGACCCCATTACAAGATCTTGGTCTGGGAGTCCAACAAATCCACGTACAACTGCAAAATTTGTGTCTAGAAATGCAGAGTTTGAAACAGGACAAGAAACCTCAGCCAGAGGCATGTGAGGAGGTATGGTGCATAAAATGCAAAGGCCAGGGGCATGACAAGGACCACTGTCTAGTATTCGCGAATTACTTGGTGGGAGGAGGGCCGATACCATCAAGACCTGAGGCACAAGTAGGACGAAGCATGGTGCCTGCACTATGGTGCAAGATCTATCAGATAGGAAGAAAACACAGTATGGATAATTGTCATCTATTGCAGAAGTATACGCAAACGTCCCAACAATTGTTTTGTAATTTTTGCAGTTTGGTAGGCCATGATGAATGCACTTGCAGAAGCTATGAACTAATGATGGATCGGACTCCTACCAACAGGGTACAGACCAAAATGCGAGCCCTTGACCCAAATGCAGGAATGGCGTGCACTAGATTTTAGGGGTTGCGGAAAACTAATTTGTTACAATTGCAGAGGGCCATGACACTATGCTCGTGATTGTACAAATCTGACGAGGACATCATGCTTGTACTATACTCAGTTTGATCATGAGGTAGAAGATTTCCTAACATTGATAGCGAGGTTGTACGAAAAGGGGTACTCTAGCCTCCTCTGACTCAGAATTTGCAAATGCTCAGGTCTAAGCCACACGAAGAAGACTCTAATGTAAACATAGTGCTCAGAAGTGATATCACCACTGGATATGAATGGAAGTAGCCAAAAGAAAGTGTGTGGGTTTGCAAGAATCCTACAAAGGAACCTGAATTTGATTTAGAACACACGAAGGAGACAATCATGGAAGCTAAAAAGAGCTTCACGGAGGCCTCCACTTAAGTAGTAAGGATCAAGTAGAACTAGGGATGGATCCTTCAATGCTCACTACCTTTCTGGATACATGCATGAAACTATTACATGACAACAAGGTAGTAAAAGGTCTATAGGAACTTATCACTAGGTGCACGGGGTCAGAAGAACCACGTGTGGTTGAGAAACTTGGAAAGCATGCATTGCACACAGGGAGGGAACTGAGGTTGGCTGCGTAAATCAGTGAGTATGAAATGGATCAGGTAATCCTGGATCTCGGATCGTACGTGAATGTACTTATGAAAAAAACATGGGAATGCATGGATATACCCACACTACAATGGCCTCCTATTCAATTGTGAATGGAAAACCAGCAGAAGATCCTCCCCATGGGGAGATTGCAAGGGGTAATGGTGGATATTGAAGGTGTGATTGCATTAGCAGATTTCAAAGTAGTAAAGGTTGTCGACGACAAAAATCCCTATCCCGTGGTACTAGGAATAGACTAGGCCACCGATATTAATGGGGTAATAAATCTGAAGAAGTGCAAAATGATTTTTAGACGAAAGTCATTACGCATTGTAGTACCGCTAGATCCGGCCAAAGGAGCATGATATATTGAACCAGTGCGCGATGATTATAGTGATGATGATCTAAATTGCATCTAAAAGATAACCATGTGGGAATAGCAATGGGTGAACCCAACTACAGATGGTAGGATTTCATGGGAGCGCGAAAGTTCCTACACTTCGGATTTAGATGAGGAAACAAAACGATGGTATAACCAGTTACACGAGATGACCACACTTAATTCCAACATGATGGTTAAATCACCGCATTGTGTGACAACAGAGGTAAGGGATATGCCTGTGTATGACGGGTTGACAATGGTGGATGAATTCCTAGACAAATTTCAAAGTGCAGTACTAGAAGAGTAACGGTTTGATGATATCAAATGGGCACTACGCACGACGCCCGCAAGGTCATGGGGTACACATCAGGGAATTTTTGAGGACTAGCGTGGATGCAGAAGGATGATGCGCCTACGATTTGTAAAACCCCAGCTAAGGATGAGAGCCGATTACAAGGGGAAAAACCACTTGTGCGCCCACCTTTCCCGATGCATACAGACATATCACATGTAATCCGCACAAGCGCACACTACTCACAGAACAGAGAATCAGAATGGAATGCCGCAGCAGGAAAGATGAAGCACGCAATATCTTATCCATAGAGAAGCACTTGACAAGGTGTGCAAAGTGATAAACAGGGTTCACCAGGTGAGACGCACTGACAGGGACCTGCGCGTACCAACGTTTCAATGAGCCTATGAGACCATATGAAAAACCCTCACCGTGAAAACAATTCCAAGAAGGTGGACTAAAGTGAGGACCATAACCTCTAATGAGCATGCAAAGATGAATCCATGTGAAATAGAACCTATAGGTGTGATAGTGCATGAAGCCCCAGACGTAGGAATCACACAGCTATGTGAAGCAGAACATGTAAGACTTTAGGAAGCCATTGGGGAAGGGAACCTTAGACTTCGAGAACTTGAAAAGGACCAAGTATAGCTAAGGAAGAAAAGCATTTTGATGGGTGTAGAGGTCAAGAGGTTGGAAAATGAGATCAAGGGAGCATGTCTTGTCAATAAACCAAGGATGCCAAGGTAAGGTGTGTGTGATCATACTAATAAATCCGAAGGCTATTTCCAAGAATTAATTAGTCTGCGGCCATGGCTAGGACCATATATCACCAAATGCTATAACCAGGGGATTCCACTACAAACAGTAGAGCATGCAGTGCTGATCACCACGATGACAGTTGAGGATTTTCCCATTGAATATACTAGAGGGTGAGATGGAGCCTCGCATAGGTGGTGCAACCACCTGACTAGCCATAGGAAGAACAATCTTAGCACTCTAGGTAGCTGAAAGGGAGTTCAGGACAATAAATTATCCTGCTTAGAAGCTGCGCACTCTGACAGGTGCGCACAGGAACAATCTGTCACAAGGTTCACGCCCATGCATGGAGGGATGCGGTGCCATGCAGGTGGGCTGGGAAGTGACTGTTTGTGTTACTGTTCATGACGGGAGGCCCTATTCGAGGTCAAATAGAGGGGGCACTGGGCATTTAAGACAAGATTTATGGGCAAGATTTCAGAAAATCTGCCGCCAAGAAAGCATTGATCACCTAGAATTGGGGGGAACGGTCGAATTCAAATTCAAAAGGTGTTATAAAACTCCAAGGGCTAGCCTGCAGATAACACTTGGTCATTTGAGCATTGAGCAGTTGAGTAGAGCATAAAGTGTAAAGAGTCGAGCGATAATAGAGCCCTTAAGTTTGCTAGAGACAAAATACTGTGTAAAAATGATGATGGCCACCAAGGATGGGTTGGTAGTTGAGGAAGGAACTATCGGCAAGGCTGCGTAGACCCCCATGGTACAGGATGTTCCCAAAGGCACTAGGGTCATAACAGAAATCCCCAAATCACCCTAGACACCGAGACCAAAGAAAGATAAGTAGGTAATGGGACCAATACGTATGTCCCCAAGGAAGTTACGGCACAGTAAGTTATCTATGGGAGAAAAAGGAAAACCAGTTACCATTGAAACCGATGAAGAGGAAGAAGACTTGTAGGCCTTGATTGCCGCTGCAGAGGAAGAAGAAGATGCGGAGGAAGACATCCAACCATTGTGATTTGTAGCAAAATTGCTCGCATATGGCACTCCGTGGAAAGGGAAAGCCAAAGTACCAAAGGATCTGGATGCGACAAAGAGTGCACTCCATACCACGCTGTAGAAATTCTCACTGTAGATCACCTGATAATGCAATATACTAAAGCAAAATACTTGGTCTACTTCTACAAACAAACTTGTTGAAGCTTAATCGATTTTGAGCAAGATCAAATAGAAGACATATAGCAAATGAAGAAGAAACAATCACACATTAACACAGAAGAATACTATGGCGAAAGCCTCAGCTCAAAACCCCGATCTTTGTATTATCATACAAGTGGAAATATCTCCAGATTACACAAAGCTTTAACTCACAAGCCATCCAGCTCTCAGTACAATCCCTCAATGCTGCTCATAGACAGTCAAAGGCTTCTCACAAACCTTCTCCTCTACCCTCCAAGCCTCGTATTTCCTTGCGCATTTTCTCCCGATTCCTCAAGTTGCCACCTGTGTGTAATCACTTCACACATTGCTCACTAACCTGTGAAATAACTGCGCAATCCTGAAGGAGATAATTCCTTCTGCATGGATGAGTTTCCTTTATAGGAAAATTCCTCCAACTGATAGTACATTGTCCCTCACCTTCATATCCTTCCTTGGATCCCTTCTTAAATTTCTTCAATGGACAATTAGTTTCATAATGGCCCACCTCATGACAATTAAAGCATCTGACTTTAGATTTCTCAATCTTCTTCCCTCAAGGAGAAGAACTCGATTTAGGATGAGAATTCTTCTCCTTTCCTTTCTTTTCCTTACTCACTAAGGTGCAATTTTTTTCATCCTCCTTGGATGAAGAACCATCTCTGGTGCTTCTCCTGATCTCCTCCTGCATCAGAGCCGACCACAGTCATTCCTAATCTAGCACTTTCCCTCTTCCATTTATTGAGTCTTGGTAGCTATGCTAGCTCTTAGGAAGACCGAGGAGAGCAAGACTCACCATGTCATCTTTGGTTGTCATGATTCCTACACTAACAAGCTCATCCCTACAGGTGGTGAGCTTGTTCAAATATGTAGAGATCGTGTCGCCCTTTTCACACTTGATTTTCTGAAGCTTGTCTTTTAGCACCAGCTTCCTTTAATCACTACTATTCTGAGAAAGATCCCTCAATGTTTTCCACATTGAAAATGGTGTCTCCTTCCCATGGAGACTTGAGACAATGTGATCTCAAACTCCCTCCAAAAGAATCCTCCTCGCTCTAGCCACACATTTCTTCCATTCTACCAATTCTTGGGCATTAGCTGCTGGCTTGGGGACTTCTTGATCAATGAAGTCCTTCAAACCATTGTCCTCTAATAATGCTTCCATGCAATCCTTCCAGGCTATATAATTCAAGCAGCCATCCAAGGCATACTTGAGCCTCAAACCGTTGAACACCACTGGTGAAATTTGAGTTGTGATAAAAATTCAATTTCTATAATCAGCAACTTCAAACATAGAACTTCTCCCTTCTTTGTATACTATTCTCCACTTTCATCACATTTGCTCTAATATCATGTAGAAATTCTCATTGTAGATCACCTGATAATGCAATATACTAAAGCAAAATATTTGATCTACTTATACAAACAAACTTGCGAAAGCTTAATCGATTTTGAGCAAGATCAAATAGAACACATATAATAGATGAAGAAGAAACAATCACACATGAACATAGAAGAATAATCTAGGAAAATCCTCAGCTAAAAAACCCGATCTCTGTATTATCATACAAGTGGAAATATCTCAAGATTACACAAATCTCTAGCTCACAAGCTATCCAGCTCTCAGTACAATCCCTCAATGCTACTCATAGGTAGTCAAAGGCTTCTCACAAACCTTCTCCTCTACCCTCCAAGCCTCCTATTTCCTTGCTCAGTTTCTCCATGGTCCTCCAACTGCACCTGTGTGTAATTACCTCACACACTGTTGACTAACCTCTGAAATAACTGCGCAATCCTAAAGGAGATAATTCCTTCTACATTGATAAGTTTCCTTTATAGGAAAATTCCTCCAATTGATAATACACTGTCCTTTCCTCTAATCTCAACTGGGTCTTTGACTGAACTAACATGCATGAGTTATTTATGAGAGAATATTCAGTTATCTGAAGTACACTAGTTACATGCATGCATGCATTAACTAATTGAACTCACAATCAGTTCCACAAACTATTAGAACTAATCTAAGTGGACTTAACTCAGTTAACTAAGCTAACTAATTACAACTCAAAGTACAACTTATCCTGATCTCCTTAATTAAGGGATAACTTCTTCAATCAAAGGGATAACTATTGCATGTCTTCACATAGACTTCGTGTTTTATTTTCTCCAACTAAACTACTCAAGATGAATTAATTAATTATTTTTCAAACAGCTGCTAAGATCAAATTTGAATTTGAATTCTCAATTTTAGTTCAGGGACTAACTAAAATTGGAATGTATCCTGAAATGGTGTTTATAGAAATGTTATTTTTAGCATTTCTATTTTTTCATTCCTTATTGCTATTTCCAACACTGGTACCTAAGATGCTATTTATAGCAATGCTATTTATAGAATTTCTATTTTTAGCATTTATTGTTGTTATTTTCAACACACGCTCCTCCCCAATGCAATTACTTTTGAGGGTTTGCTTCTAGGATGTGTGCCCACCCTGAAATTTGAAGACTGGGACCTTGTGGACAGCGAGAAGTTCTCGCACCTAGAAATGATGAACTTAATGAAACAAAATACAGAGGGGTCAATGGTAATGTTAGCGCCATGAAAATGGTTGCGCGATCTGGAAAAGGCCGGGTTGCTTCATCTGCTATGGATACCACATTTCCACCCTGCACCCAACAACATTTTCGTCATCAGGTAGCTGCTTTTCCTGATCCATGATGGCTACTTATGTCTGGAGGAGCCTATTCCCATCATGGCAAATATCATCCACTGAATTTCCTACCTTCCTTGTAAGGGAAAGGACCCTGTGACGATAGCAAGGAAAAGTAGCGACTTGGCTCTCGCAAAGGCCATGAAGAAAAAATATAAGCTCGAGAAGAAAAAGAGGGGTTACGTTATCACCAATATCAAGGATAAAGGGGTTTGCATAGCCACCCAACTCCTGGTCGCTAAAGTAATGAGAAAATTCTGTGACAATGAAGTACCAGCACGAGTAGTTGTGCTGGCCGAACAATGTGTGGAAGGGGTCTAGTTCAACTGGGATGAGTTCCTCTAGGAAGAGTTTTTGCTCAATTGCTAGGAGGCCCAGGAATAGGGTAAGAACTTCCACTATGCGTGGTTGTTCTTATCCATCTTGCTAGTAGCAAGAGAACTACTAGAGGACAGCCAATTCCTGAGCATCGACCGAGACTTACGACAGGCCACGAAGTACACTTCGCTTTCGGCCACCAAGGAGATAAAGTGAACTAGTGATACCAAGATTTCTGGATTCTCATGGCGGCGAGCATCTAAATTTCGATTGATAGGAGGCTACGCCTGTCCCCTACAGTGCACAATAGTATATAGAGTTTTGCAGACTTCAAGGCAGACATGCACAATATCTACATCAGAATGTGAAAGGATTCGATGTAGTAGTGAACAAAGCTCCCATTCATAGCCACTGATGACACGATCTTTACTGTGTTAGAGACATGGCCTCCCGAGTGGCGCGCCTCAGATTTGGTGTAGATGGAGAAGATAACAATGCAGAGAAAGAAGGATGATGCCAAGTTGTGCGTCACCCAACTAGCCAAGAAAAGGTGCAACAAAAAAGTGGCAGCCGAGGTCAGGGTAGCCGGCAAAGTGGCATAGGTAGCCACAGAGCAAAAGAAGGTAGCCAAAGCAGCAGCAACAACGCAAATAGAAGAGGCCGAAATAGTGCAAGAAGAGAAGGGCCAAGCAGTGTCTGCAGGACAGGAGGCAGAGGACACGGACCTTGCAGAAGAGAGCATGGACCTAGGAACCACCTCGACCCAACTCAAATGGTCACACATCGCAGAAATATTAGGTCCAAGAAAAAATGTCAAGCCTCGAAGCTAACCATCAACCCGATCACCTTAACTGAAGGTGACCTCCATGACATTTGTGAGACGGTTCATGATGTCACTAGTGAAGTGCTCCAAGACTTTATGATGGACCAGCAGAATGTGTTGGGGGCTTTTAGGATGCATTTATAGGAGTTAAAGGTGTGGCCCCCTCAGGAAGGTATCTTGTCTACCCACGTCGCAGCGGGCACTTCAACATTAGAACAAATGTTGCGCGCGAGGATGGCCAACACAATAGTGTTGCCGAAAGGAGCGTTTGTATCAGTAGATGCGATGGACCGAATGATGATTAGCATGATGAAAGGCCTTGGCCTTAATCTAGTGGCCCTACCTCAAGAAACACTCTATCATCTACAAGATGGAATAACAGCAGAGCTGCGCGCCAAGGGGAGCCGCGTGATCCAGGTTCTGAGCAAGCAAAAGATTAATATAGAATAGCTTAGCTTGCAACACAATGAGTTTGTGTCGCAGAAAAAACTGTTGGTGCAGACGGTAGATGATGCTTGCCGCCGCATCCCAGAGATGGCTATCGCAATAGATCTATCGGTAGAAGTGCGGATTCACAGTTTAGCAAGTGGAGTCCACAATGATAGAGAAGAGACAACAAAGGTGCAGCCAGAGGTGAATCTCCTGATTGCCGAGTTGTGGTTGAAGGCGCAACCTTCCACTTCCCCAGAGGTCAGAGAGTAGCGCGCCAATGCTATTGCAACAGGGATGAAAGAGAATGGAGGTGCATTGCATGACTGTACCAACATATTGGAGAAGGTGCTTAAGGTCCTCACAACGTTGCAGGAGGACCCCAACATTCAGTGGCTGGAGACCGAGGCCCATGAACTCCAGCAATAGTATGACAACATTAGAGGGACTATGCAGATAGTAGTCCTTACTCAGAAGCTTACACAGATGCAGCAAGCCAAGGCATTAAAGGAGCAGGTGGATGCGACGTGCCATAAGGAAGTCATTCTCAAAGTGTGCATCCAGCCATGGATTGACGAAGCCTTCACAAACACAAGAGATATTGAGGAAAAGCTTACGCAGATTCAAGGGATGCATGCATAGATGCAGTGCAACATGCCAACAATAGAGGGCTTAGAAGACAGAATGTAGTAGGTTCAACAGGAAGTAGTTCAGTGCGCTGTTGACATTCAGGCCATTTGGGACTAGCTAGAGGACTTCGTGCCAAGATCGCTGTGCCGACAAAGTGACTTGAGGATGAGTCATAATTTTCGTGTTGGGGGGCTAGTAGGCGTGGAATACCCCCAAAACATGTTTTGGGGTTCAAAGCCCTTGTTTTGAGTATTATTGTTGTAAATACTTTGAGAATTGAGGGTGCGAAGCGCAAATTGTATGTTAGAGGCATAGGGTTGTCCACCCTAAGTTTTGAATGTAGTGTCGGCCTACCCATGGTCCATGGACCATGGGATTATATAAATAGAGTGAGGCTCTAAGCTGTAAAGATAACTAAGGATAGATAGAGGAACAAATGGAGTCTAGAAGATAGTGAGCATAGAGAAAAGGTCTAAGTGCTTTGGGCCGTAGTAGAAGGAAGAGGCTTTGTAACTCAGTGTGCAGAGGCCTAGTAGAGTTCACGGCTGAGTGCACGAACCCCTACAACTGAGTGCACAGGATGATGTCAACTCTATAACTGAGGAAGAAGAATAATAAAGAGAAGTTTTATTCTAAATATTGTGTATCTGTTTTGAGTTATTATATGGTTGATATCTTTTGCAATTATACTATTTTATTTATTGTGCACACTGATATGAATGGTGAACAATGTTAAGTATAACTAAACACATGTAGATAAGCTAAGTGATCAACTAATATCAGGGTAATAATAAGGGATTGGGTACTAACGTGGATCGATACATGAGCAGGGTTGTGCGAGGACATCATGACCGGCTGCGTAGTACTGATAGGTGCGCGTAGCGACATGTGTGCAGGGTTAAACCGTCGACCACTAAAACTCTTCAGACATCTCTAGGGTGCGAAAGCTTGGTTCTAGCACCCTTCGATACTACTTTGGATGAGACCTCAGTCTACTCTCCGCGGACTATTGCCAAAAGGGCAAGTAGTACCGAGATTTGTTTGGCTAAATCACCTTTAAACCTGGGTCAGGCCCCAAAAAGCCAACAATCTCTAAGACCTGGAGGGGACTCAACCGAGGTAAGAGGTTGAGGTTTACCTTTTACATTGTAACAAGTTCCATTTAAAGAGAGGTAAGTGGTGATCCTTAGCACCTTAATAAGGAGGAGGTCCCTACACCCCACCCATTCCCATAGTTGTTATGGTCGATTAGCTCATTTACCTAGGCTATAAGTAGTGGTTAGTGTAGGTTCATTGTTCTAGTTCCACTACATATTTTCTATGAGTATAGAACCTATTCTTAGTGCCTTATTCTCTTTCTCACTTTCCATTGTTATGACTGTAGTTCAACCTCTAGTTCTACTAATAGTTTGTAGTAACATACATTTTCTACATAACATATATATAAACATACTTGAACAAAAAAAAAAAATAGTTTTTGGTTTATTTCGCCATCCTATCCAACGAATGATTAAGATTCCTATCTGATCTTCTATATTCATAGGTTCCATCGTTCCATAGATTCTATATAAATGCCCAGGTATTTCCTCCATAATGGATCTTTCCTTTCATCTGTTATGGAATCCATTTCCTTAGTTTCGATTAACCCAAATCAATTTATCCTTCATAAACTGAATTCACTCATTCTTGCTTGAATGAATCAGGATGATTCTTATGCTTTATCGCATTGCTTTTCGAAGGGTATCTAATGAACCATACAATATTGCGAGAATATTTCTCCCTTTTCTTCTTTTTTCGCATTACCAAACACCTTTCGCGCTTAACAAGAGATGAGGCCATTTTCTATAACTGGTAACCAAGCCAATTTGAATAGCCAAGTTTAGTATCTAAGTCAAATCCCAATCCAAGCGGATTAGTCTAGTTGAATATTGCAGCAGCCACAGTTAAGATATTGTATTCTCATGTTTTTGAGTGGCCCAAGAGATGGAGGCACAAGCAGGCTTGATGGAAATTACGTTCTTCTCCCTTCTTTTTCCCCTCCCGGAAGGAGACATTTTATAATCCTTCCATACATTACTTGTTATCTGTGATACGGTTTTTTATTGCTTCTTAAACTAGTTAAGCCCTTAATAGATAATTTGTTTCATAGTCCTCCTCCTCTTATTAATAGGAGCAACACATTATCGCGGTACCCAAAAGGTGTAAAAATTTCATCTTTGACACTAGTTTCCTACCTATAAATAGTGACTTACTTGCTACACATGATCTTGCACTATACATCAAGGCTACTATGGGCCTCTGCTATGTCAAACACATCCTAGTAAATTATGGCTTTAGATTAATGTAATTTTGCATGATGTCCTCCTCACCTTCCCACCCTTAGGTGAGTCGTTCCTACTTAATATGAACTACACTAATGATGCTTTCACCCCCTTCTTATTAAAAATTTATGATCCTAGAGCCTACACTAACAATCAATATAGCTGCAATACCATGGTTTTTCCACCCATGCACGATATACCAGATCGAGGGCGTTTTTACAGCGATCGCAGACCTCACAAGCGGGAAATGGTATTACCATTTTTGAAGCGATTCCATACAGTACTCTACACGTGGTGATGGGGTCGGCTAAAATACCACCCTCATCGCACACTAAAGTTCACTAATATTGGCCGGTGCGATATGAACCTCTGCCATAGGTTCAAGCGAGGCAAATCGACGACTGAGATTGATCGTGCAAGTTTGTTGTCTAGGTGGGTAAGTATAGTGCTTCTTGACTGGGCGAATTAATCCTCTATTGTTGGATTGGGTCAGCTGGTTCAGTGGTGAGGATTAAAGCAACATGTATCGAAGTTGGTGGGAAGAGTTAATGCTCCTTTTCCTTGGCAGGAGAAATTTGGTCACAAACAGGAGGCTTATTGTTTCGGTTACGATGCAGGCCTCATCTTTGTTTTGATTTTAAGAGGTTAGAAGTTGGGTTTTTCGGGGTAGGGGATGACGCCTTAGGCCCGTTCTCAATATGGTTTGTGGGTCTCTTCCTTGGTCCACAACTCCTTGTGGACAGATGTAAATTTTGTACTTTATTAATGAAATATAAGATCCGACTCTTGCATTAGCAAAAAAAAAAGACAATCAATATAACCAATTTTCTGCTTTCCGAAGTGAGAATTTTTTTTCACGATCTGTGTTCTTCCATTATTTTACTTATATACAATACGGTAAATACTTGTTATCGATATTCGAAACCACTTATTTATATGGTATTAATCAGACTATTAATTCAAACTATTAAGGATACGTTGATCTATATCAATTGATGTCCCTTTTATAGTACTAATGCGAACAATAACTTTTCCAAACGTTGGAGGGATAGGAGGACTACTTGCTCTTGAGTAGATCGTAATTGAAGATAGGAGAAATCTCAATTAGAACCAACAAGTAGAGAAAATAAGACCTATATAAATCTAACTTTTAGGAAAGGAAAGTATGGTTCCGTTCCCTCCCCCCTAATCACCCATCCATATAATAGTGTTCACTAGCCTAATATTTGCAACAGGAGGATACACCATGACAACAAGGAAGATGTGCATGTAGAAACTCACTGAGATATTATGTAAAAACAAGGATTTGGTCATTGGAATTGCTAAATAACGAGGACCCAGAGGCTTGAGCACCCGTCTACTAAGCAAATGAAGGTTATGGGCCTCCCTCCTAGCTCCAATCAAACCATATGTGTCCAAAGTTCTCATTCGTAAGGCTATCACTTCCATCCATCTCATTGTCCCATATGAACTACCTTCTATCCCATATTGCTTTGATCCCCTAACAGAGGTCACCAACCCACATAAACACAAGCGTTACCTCGTTTTCTCTTCTTGGCAGAAATGATTGTATATAGAGAAATTTATTTTTCCGCGGTGGATGTAGCCAAGTGGACCAAGGGAGTGAATTTTGAATCCACCAGGAAAACCCAACGAGCAAGCATTCAAGCTCAATCAACTATAAAAGCTCTATCCTTTCGGCGAGAACCCTTCTTCCCTTAATCTTTTAAACTCCATCTAATCATGTTCAATCACATTGATCTCTTTCTTTTGATTTATCCAATTCATCGCTATGCTCTTTGAGGGAGGGAAATCTGGGATTCATCCCTCAATATAGATGAATCATAAAATCATCATACTTCCAAACAAACCTACCACTTGCTTCATGACATAGCACGCCACTTCACCACCCAAGCTACAATATATACTCATCATCAATACATTATCAGGTTCATTATGACAGGATCCTTTGCTCATGGAGCTATAATCCTCATTTGAACTTGGTTTGGTAAAACCATTTCTTCTATTTCAAATGATGTTGGTGAATCAATGGACTATGTTACAATAGATCGTGTCTTTTCAAGGAGAGAAGAGCAACGCCAAACCCTCCATATGGTCTGTGATTTTCAAGGTCTTGAAAGGTGAATTCCAGTGACTAGTTAATATAAGTATGATACTAAGTAAGCAGATCATGGGAATATAAGAGCACCTATAGCACGTCTATGATCTACTTATGCTCTCACCTCTTGTATCGCCTCGTGTATTATTATTGGTTTACAGTTACTGGAATGAGGGTTATTTCTCCTTCCTGCCAATGAGACTGGTGATGAATGGAAATTATTTTCAAGCAATGACAAGAGAGTTACTCTGACTGATAGGTAAGAAAGCAAACATCCAAGAAGGAAGGTAGTGAGACATAGGAAAGCAAGGAGATAAACATGTTATTTTGAAATTTCCTACCAATACATCTTGAGCACGAAATCAAAAAAGTTGATGTGTGATGTGACCCAGTGGTTGGTATGGGATTTTGATATCAATATACATATGCCACTATAGTGGTTAGATGTGGATTAATTGAAAGAAATCCCATAAATTTATTTATTTATTTATTTTTGTAATAATTTCATTGAATAACATCGAAAGCTCTAATGAGAGTTCATTCTCTTCTTTCTAGAAAATGCAAATTTAAAATTAGTGATAAAATACAAGTAAAATTTTATGTTTTGTTATAGTTTGAAGAATTTACTAGGATTTATTGTGGGAATTAAATCAAGAAAACATTATTTCACATAAAGAGAAACATACATTTATTCTTATATTCTCCAAAGATGTTAATAAATAAGGTAAGGAAAATCTGTTTACTGTAATTTATTTATGAGCTATTATCTAATTAATAAGACTAATCTTTACTTGCGTAAGCAACGAAATGATTTACCAATAGATTAAAGAAAGATAAAATTAATAAATATATATTTATTTATATATAAGTTTATTATTAACCATTTGAATTTAATTTCTTAATACTTATATATGTAAAAGTGTTTTATACTTATCCCATAATTTCTTTGAATAGTTTTAAAAATATTTAAAGAAACATATAATATATTACCTAAATTTTTCATTCAATATTTCACAAATAAACTATGGATGAGCGTGTCTCTTATACCTTGCACTACTTGAGCAGAGAATTAAGGTATTAACTATTATAATAGAAATGTTTCGAGTAGAAAATAAATGTATTTTTATTGTAGACAAGCTTTGAGCAAAAATAAAATACAATAAAATACACTGTTTTAGGAGAGGAGAAAATATGTAGAATATTGGAAGGAAATCAGTGCAATTTAATTATCATATGTTTATAATTTATTAATAGGACACAAAGATTGTGTAAAATTACAACTCAAATTTTTAACAACAAATATCTACTAGATTTTAGGTAAACTTGATAATAAAATATATCCAAAAGCTGAAAAAGTTAGAGTTAGACTACGTCAACTAAATGAAAAACTGTAAATTGTTTATGGTCTTATTTTGTTTACTTATGTATTGCTAGGGTTGGAGGAAGTTAACTTATTGTTATATTGTTGATATTTCTCCAAAGTTACTTTATTATTGAACACTTTTATTAAGAACATAAAGGCCCTATATTATAAGTAATTAGTTCCAAAATAATACATTGAATGTGCTTTAGAATGTGGAATTTTTTTTTGGGAAAGGTTTCCTTAGGAAATCTGTTTGCCCATGTTTCATTGTTATTCTTTCTTGCAAACATTATTCCTTTACTTTTCTTCATAAACAACTGTAGAAAGTGTATTCTACACTTTAGCTTGCATTCATTTGTTATTATATACTAATCATTTTAGGTTAGAGCTATTAACTACAAGTCTTTTGATGTAATCATTCATTGAGTGGGAATTTTAGGTTAGAGCTATTAACTATAAGCCTTTTGATGTAATCATTCATTTGAGTGGAAATGGTGAACATGTGTAGATTGTAAATGGAGAAGCTTAATACAAATAACTTTAAGTTGTGGAAGTTGAATATGGAGGATCTTCTTATATAGCAATGTCTATAACCTATCCCATTGGTATGATATATAAAGATTCTACAGTGTTGCAAAGAAAGGAAAAAGATTTATTAAGACGCATTTTGGTGATTTATATTTTTCAAAGTTTTCAAAGAAAAAAGATAATATACATGGAAGAATTTAGGGGATTTGTATTCAGCTAAATCCTTGGTTAATTTAACATCCCCTCAAATTACTCAAAAGGTAACCATAATATTTTTGTTTCAATATAAATATATATAAAATAGTTGTAATATTTCCACAAATGAGGAGACCTCTAATTCTATTTTGTAGAATATCATCTTTGTGGTTTTCCTCTTTGAACAAATTGATTGTACCACAACATGTAACAAAATATTAAATTCATATATCTTGTTTCCCTTTTTTATTTGATACCCAAATGACTTATCTAATTTCTTTTACTTTCTGAAATTGTAAGCCTATGGCATGATAAAGTATTGGATTAACATAAATTTATTTGAAAGAAAGTCAATAATGATAAATGAGTCCTCTTTACAATATACCCATTTCTTAAATAATGGAAAACACTTGCAATATATGTAACTAGCATAATGACATTTATTTAAATAAAAGTGATTGATATATGCAAATAGGTATATATCAATCAATCACATGTACAATCATATTAGTAAATGTGGTTGAAAAACGATGATATGCGTTAATTATTATTATTATTATATAAGATTACTTTTATTATTACATATTTATTATTATCATTATTAATTGATATTTATTGGTTGCTATATTTATATATTTATCAATTTCGATATTAAATCTATACCATTAACAATATCAATATTGATAAATATATATTAATTAAACATGAATAATTAATAATAATAATAAAAATAAAAGATATAATATAACTAAACCTTGAGATTAATATTATTATTTGTAATAATATAATAATAATATAATAAACCGAAGATGTTAATATACTAAACTTCTGAGATTAATATTATTATTGACACATGCTTATAATAATATTAATGATATTTACAACAATGATATTAATGAACCCAAGGGATTAATATTGTAAACCCAAGGGATTAATGAACCGAAGAAATTATTAATATTATAAACACAAGAGATTGATAAAAATAAGGGATATTAATATTTCAAACCCAATGTATCAATAAACCCAAGGGATTCATATTAAACACATAAAAAAATATTATAAACCCTAAGAATTTTATTATAAACCTTTTCAATAATGTTAAAACCTACGAATATCAACTCTTAGATTAATAAATCCAAGGAAGTGATATTATAAAACAAAATAAATAATAAACCTAAGAGATCATTACTAAAAAAATGCATTACAAACTCGAGGGATTAATATTAAACCCAAGAGATTAATATTATAAGCCTAATGTATATAATATATGATGTTTGAGCATGGTCATGATGGTTGAGCATGATGGATTTCCATCTGAAGACAATATTTTATTATTTTTATAAAAGAAATAAAATAAGTACTCTATAAAATTTTCTCTTTTTTTACTTTCTTTTTGTAAAGAGTTAATTTTTTTTAATTCTAAAACAAATAAAACATAAAAAGTAAAAAAAAAAAAGAGAATAACAATAAAATATCTAATTCAAAGTTTGGACCTATGTATTTCATAAAAGCGTTGCTCATGTTATCAATGTTCTAACTCCCCACTATAGTAGGGTTGTGTTCCATACTTGAACAAAATGAAAGAACATTCTTCACGCCCAACCTCCCGGCTAGTGACTTTTGTCTCACCTTGACTATGCTATGCATCGAGATTGCGGTCAAGGCTGGCAAAAACTTTAATTTAATACCATGCCAACTTCTGACTACTCGATTAGTTTCTGTTACGACTAGAAATAAAACAATTTTTTATTGCTTGCATGCCAACCATAATTTTATTTTAGTTCCTTTATTTTTCTATAAATTAACTCCCTAATGGAAATCAGTTATGTTTGAAAAAATAATTCCCTGAACTCTGACCATGCAAATTCACCTCGATTATATTAATATTTTAAACCCAAGGGATTCATATTCAACAAATATAATTCATATTATAAACCATGTGAATAATATTAAGCCCTATGAATTCCATTATAAACCCTATGAATATCAACCCTTAGATCAATAAAGCCCAGGAAGTGACATTATAAAGCCAAAGGAATAGTAAACCGAAGGTACCAATACTAAAAAACCGAGTGAATTACAAACCCAAAGGATTAATACTAAGCACAAGCAACTAATATTATAAAGTGAATGTATATAAACCCTACCTATGTGATATATGAGCATGCTTGACCATGGTTGAACATGATGAATTTTTGTATGAAGACAATCTTTTATTATTTGTATAAAGGAACCAAAGCAAGAAGGTTCATATATACAAAATTATCTCTATTTTCCCCTTTTTCTTGTAAATAGTTAATTTTTTCAAAAAATATAAAAAAAAATTGCAACCCAAATGTAAAAAAAATATATTCAACTATGGAAATTGGAGATCAGAGGTCAAGGCTTTGTATTTCATAAAACCATTGCACAGGTTACTAACCTTCCAACTGCTAACTATAGTGGGCTCGAGAAACATACTCGAGAAAAATGAAAGAAATTTCTTCACATCCATGCTCTAACATAAACTTCAATTTAACAACATTCTGACTTCTGACTAGCTAACTAGCTTCCGCTGTAGTTAGGAATAAAATATTTTATTTATCAGTTTGTGTGTCAAACATAATTTTATACCAAAGATGTTTAGTTCATTTTTTTTTTCTTTCTAAATTTGTAACCCAATGTCATAATAAATTATTGGCATAGGGTGACTGCAAGAGGATGGGTTACACTTTTGGGCCAAATGTGGTGATAAAATTTAATGTTTTGCCTCTTTTATCAAATTGAAACTCTCAAAATTCATATAAGAATTATGAGTTATTATTCCAACTAAAAATACAGTAAATAGAAAATTACATTTTTCTCCTAATGATATTTTTTGTAAAAATTTCTAGTGTCATACAATCTCCCAATTTTCCATTAAATGCAATATATGTCATTGAATTTTTTTGCAAAAATTAAGACATATGCATGGGTTCAGGTAGCATAACTTACTCCAAATTTGGTATATATATAATTAATCTAATATATATATATATATATAATATAATTATATATATAAATATATATATATATTATATATAATGAGAATGATTACCCAAATAGAACTCATTTTTTCATATTAGAAAAACATTTTTTTAAATTTTTCTTATTATTTTTTGAAGTTGGCGAAGTAAATTTTCAATCGCAATTTGGAGAACACATGTGTCCATGTAAGATTTTTATCAGCTCTTTAAATAAATTGAAAAACCAAGACTACCCATTTGAAGATGACTCGTAAATTAAGATAGTTGTATTTTTTGAAAAATTTCCATTACGTATATTTTATTTTATTAATTTTTTATTCATCCCCTTTAAAGTAGTCAAAAAAAATTTCAAGCATAATGCTTAAAATAAATTAGATAAAAAATATCATATGAATTTAAAAATGTCGAACTCATATGCCATTGGATAGAGGGTTCCTTCCCGAATCTAACATAATCAACTCCACCACTTAAGGGAAAATTTTGCTTAGATTAAGCTAGGGTACAAAATTGTGTTGTAGAGAATTTTGCATAAGAGGATCTAAAACTCTAATTTTTAGGACTTCAACAACTCGATTGAGAGCTTAAAACGCTCAATCAAGTGTCTGAGATTCAAATTTCAAATAGCTCGATCGAGATTTTAAGAAACCCTCAATTGATCCCTTAACATAGCTAAATAGAGGCTCTATCAAGCCTATAGCTCAATCAATCTATCAAAGTTATCTAAAAAAGGAAAAAAAGAAACAAATTCTCTCAATACTTGTCTTTAAGCCAATTATAAAATTTATCTATTCCACAGAAATATTTTTTATAAATATTCAAATATATTCAGCTCTAATTTTGGTTAATTAATCCAAATTCATTTTGTTTTACCAAGAAAAAATTATAGTAATATATAGATAAACTTTCTATAAGAGATTTTAAGTTTGCTTTTCAATTTGAAATTCTTAAAAATGATAATCTATTTATTGTTTTGATTTTAAATAAAAAATATTTTATAGTTAATCATTTATAACTTTTATGTGTAGAAATTTTCTAATACAAATAAAACCAATTATAATGAATAAATAAATAAATAAACTAAGCTAAATTTATAAATTATTATTTTAAAAATAATTCATACACACATTAAATCTAGATTACTCAAAACAAAATATACTTTAGGAGTAAAAATTTCTATATACTTCACATATTTGTATAGACTGAAAACATAATTGAGTGTGATCAAATTTTACACATTGAAAAAGATTTATAATTGAAGATGCCATTGCATCCATTACAACTATATTAATTATAACTTACAACTACATTAATTATTAATGCACTCATTTTCTCGAACAAGTGGATATATGTCTATATATATATTTATATATATAAGTTTAATTTTTATAGATATTACTATGACCGAGGGAATAGTGTTTATTAACTCTTTAGTGAATTCTATAAAATTTACATTTCCAATAGTGTCAAATTCACATTTTTGAGTTACAAATATGCATATAAAAATTATAAAATTCATTGAAAACAAATTGAATAAATTGTGTTATGCTTATTCAATGGTATGATTTAAATGATATTTTAATAAATTTATTATTTAAATTATAAGATAAACAATTTAAATCATAAATAAAACTAAGTTTTAAATTACTAAATAATAAATAAAGAATCTTATAGTTTCAATGCAAGTGGATAGATTATTTTTTCAAATCTATACACCAAAACACTAGAAATGTAATGAGAAATTAATCCACACCATTGTTAATTACCTATTCAAATAGAATTAGTAATTAAATTTGTTTTTTGTATTTTAACTTTCGAATACGTACAATTTTAAAGTTTGCATATCATTATTGATATTTACATAAATTTAAAATTTCTAGCTTTAACACCCCATTTTGGATCACGCTCCTAACCTAGGGTTACTCAAGAGTTTGATCGAAGGTTTGTTTAAGCGCCCAATCAAACTAATTTTAAGCATCCCAATAGCTTGATCGAGTGCTTAAAAATTGTTCGGTCTCAATCAAGCACTTAAAATTGCTCGATTGAACATATTTTTTCACCAAATGTACCCTCATTTATCCAAAAAGTGTAACCAAGCTCCATGTTATCACCCCTTAATATAAATTGATAAGAAAGATCCATATTATCACCCCTTAACATAAATTGATAAGAAAGAGAAAAAACACTGCTAAATGTGTTATCTTTACCATATACCCATTTCTTAAATACTCAAAAGCACTTGCAATGTATGTAAATATGTTTGCGATCAACCATACTTCAACATGCCAAAGCATGATTATATAGGATGAATATATTATATCATTAGAATTTGGATACCAAGGCCCACACAATATATTTATTTACTCTTGTATTCATTGATGTTTCATCTCCACGCCCAGTTCTATTTACTTAAGGTTGTGAGGGAGGTTCTAGACCTTCGTGTCCTTGCGGCATTGATTTACACTTGGAGCTTTGTTGAGAAAACTATCCACATGAAATATTTTTACTTGAAAGGGTTCCACAAGGCCTGAGAAGCCCTAGAAAGGTGTTAAGCTCGATGGTAAAATTTGTTTAATTTTGATGGATGGTGGGGATGGTATTTTCATCGTTAGGGTAGCTAACTATCCGCGGTTCCCTGTTGCATTGAGCTCGTTTTCATTTGGTGAGGGTTGAGAGGTAGGCTCTGCAACTGTAAGGTTTTTGGAAAAATAATGAATTATTTTATGCATTCAAAAGATTTGTCTTCGAAGAGGAATTCTCTCTCTCACATTCGCTGAAATGTTGGTTGATCTCAGTACCTTTACTCATGGTTTACCATTATCTTTAGAAGCCAAATGGACGAATCCATTTACGTTTTCAACTTCTGGTTACTTTAATTGTGTTATATAAACTGATGTGAAATCAGATTTCCCACTTATGTTTTCATTTTAACTATTAATATAATACGTAACTTGGAACACGTTGGTTGACATATAATGGTGAAAAATATGATATAACATATCTGATTGTTTTGCACATAATGTCTATTCCTAAAAGTGAAAAAGATTGTTTTCTACTTATCCCTTCTTTTCCATATTAAAAAAATAAATTAAAAGACACATACACTACAAAGAAAAGACCTAGAGGAGGTTTTTACATAAGCCGCTATAAAAATAGGTCAAAATTCTGTTCGTAGTGGAGGTGGGTGAGGAATGTTTGTTTTGTTTTGTGTTTTTGTTTTTTTTTTTTTAATTTATGGTGAGTTGGCAATATACAAACTTGTTGTTGCTTTACTATAAATATGAATATTCTTTCTGAATAGAGCATGTTGCAGCGTGGAAAAATTATTTTTTCAAATCAAGGAAACATGGTGTGGTAAATAATAAAGAGCACCAATGCATATACTACTTGATAGCACTGAAAAATGGTTAAATTTACAAAATTGTTGGTCATAAAATTCATTTTTCCCATTATCATGCTGTAATGCGATGAAGACTTAGTGCTAAACCAATACTATAATGCACTGGTGTGTGCAAAACATACAATGCACCGATGGTTGACTAATCAATAGCAACAGATAAAGGTTAAATTTTAAAATTTGTTGGTGCTATATATGCCCACATCACTCATGCCCTTCTTATAGTGAAATACCCTAGTGCATAGTTAGAAGGAGCACCAATATAGTTTTTAATTTATAAAAAAAAGAATCAGTGTTATATTCCACTAAAGAGACAATGTTCTTCACTTATTAAAATGCCCTAGTCCATGTTAGAAAGATAACCACTAGGCGGTTTTTAAAATGTGTTGTTGTATTCCCACAGAGCACCGATGTTGTTAGTGATTTAAAATGCCCTGATGCTTCTTAACAAGAGCACCACTATAAAGTTTTTTTTTTAAGGTGTTATATTATCAAGAAGTCTCAGTGTTTTTCATTTATTAAAACACCCCGATGTGTCTTCAAAATAGCACATTTAGGCAATTTTTAACTTTTAAAAGAATGCAGTTCTATACTCCAACAAAGCACTAGTGTAGTACATCCACTAGAACGCCCCGACGCATCTTAACAAGAGCATCACTATAGGGTTTTTAATTTAAAAATAAAGATTATTCTCTTAGATATTTAACACATCGATATGGTTATAATAACGCATCGAACGAGGGTTAAATAAAAAAATCTTTATAGCCATAAATTTCATTTTTTTCCATTTACAGTGATGTAGAGCTCTAAAGAACTGGTACCACTCTTTCCTCATGCAAACAACCAAATGTTGGTACTTCTCTTCCTCAACATCCATCCATACTAGGCCGAGTGCATGGATTACTAATTTTCTCAAATGGTTGTAATTTTTTTTTAATTACGTGTCAACAATATCTCCCCGACGATCAAATGTCTAGGCAATGTCTGTTTTTCTCTCTAATTTATTTATTTACCAGATTAGAGTTGCAAAATAGGTATAAAAATCCAATGTTTTTGAAAAAAACCTACGTGGTGTGTTTGATAGCTTTGCCTCATATCGATAACAACTCACCCTGTAGATTTATAGGGTGCATCGCAATTCAGTGCGTCAACCTAACGCACCATTTTTTTGTGGTGCGTTTTGTAAATTAAAATGTGTCGGGAAAGCTATAAACTGTATGTTAGTGTGTACATTTTTAAGTTACACCCAATGCATTTATATTTACGAAATGCACTGCACACATAATATAGAAAAATATAGCTCAATGTGTTTTATAACCTGAACGTTCTATACCAATGTGAAAAGGTTATACGTGTGCAAAAATGCATACGTTTGATATACACCATGATGAAAATGTGTATATCTGAACCAAATGTGTTGTTTCATGCATATGTATGTATTGTTTCTAGTGCGGTTATGTTTTATATTGCACCAAATCAAGTGCATTACTGGTTTTTGGGTGCATTTGGGATATATATATATATATATAATTGAAACTTATGTTTCCATATTTATAAATACATTTTTCATTTAATAAATAAAATTATTTTTTTATGTATGACATTGATGCATTTTATGTCAATCATGTAGAAAAGACATGAATAGAGTGAGAAAAAATAGTAGGAGAAAATAGTGAACCAATACAATGTGTTCCGACCATGGGAGGCCTAATACATCAAGAGGGATTTATACGCTCGCCCTATTAGCACAGTGCCTCGAGTGCTCTTGAAGAATGTAGGCCTCTTTAAGTACTATGAGGAGGCTACATCCATGATGGTGCACACTATCTTTGTTGGCATATATGATTCGTTGGTGGATTTTATAGGAGTAGGGTTTTTGTGTTGGTCCTGGGGCGTGGTATAAGCCCTAAGAGGAGGACATATATTTTGTCACTGGCCTATCCAAGAGAAGGAAGGATTTTCCCCAACTCCTTTATGTCGCCCATGGGATTGCAGTATAGATTTAACTTGTCTAATCTCAAAAATATGTTCGAGTGTGGTCCATCCAACATATTTCAAGGTGTGTGGTGGACAACTACAAGTTGCCTATTTTTCTACATGGGAGGTTAGGTTCTTCTCATTATTAGCGGCCACCATTACACACTAAACTAGTGATCGGCAACAAATTATTTCCTTCTTTTATATTATGTTGTTTATTTGATTCAAGTGCCATGATCTATCAGAAGGACTGCCATTTTCTTGAGGTAGTTTTGCATGGCTTTAGATAGATGTCATTCAATGATACATGGGAGGATGAGTTTCCATTTCGCCTTAGATATTTTATTTTTATTTTTTTAGAGGTTTTGAGATATGAGGCCTACATTTGACCATCACCCTCCTAGGGTAATGACTGAGGTGCGGATGTGCATGTGGGGCCATATGATTCCCAAGAGGTGCTTGTAGAAATATCTGACTAGGATTTCCACCAAGGAACTAGTGCTACTAGGAATTGAGGATGAAAATGTGTATCTTATTGTCATTTCCGTATACGAGTATTGATTGAAGACAATGTCCCAACATTCTCTTCACACAGGGTGAGCCTACAGATGATAGAGATAACATTAGTGTTTTGTTTAAATTAATCTAGTTTCATTTTATTATCTTAATTTATTAAAATAAAATTTATTCTACCACGTCCTTTAACTTGTTTTACTAAATTTTTTAATGAAATTGTCTAATTATTGTTGTGTATTATATATTTTGTTGACATCTATGTTATTATATTAGATCTACTAAACTAGCTATCTATCTAAGAAACCAACAATATATCAACATATAAATAAGAACAAAAAGAGAACAAGGAAAAATAATACAACAAATATATGTGGTTCACCAAATTGAGCTACATCCATGGGAAGGTTGTTTTCTGCAAAAATCTCCTACAATATTACAAACAAATAAACTACAAATAACCCGATACAAATAGCAATTTATTGTGAGCACAAGATAAGATGTGATGGTATCACAAAATGTTATATGCCTTAAGAGGATCCCTTGACCCTATTACATATCCAGAGATGTGGAGGAATTACTCTCACATATTAAATGTGGTATAATATAATTCTCCAAAATAACACCTCTTTATATAATAAATGGATACAAGAGTATACTATGCCATAATAAATATGGGATATAATGTATTACTGTTTTACATAAGATTGTGGACAACTTTCAACATAATACAAAGAAATTATTACCTTCTAAGGAATATAATATATTCCAACACTACCCCATAATAATGGTTGGGAGAGGGGCCCATCCTAACACTAAGGAAGGAAGGAGTCATTATTTCTTAATCATCCACTATGTTGAAATGTGAAGATCAGTGTGTAATTCCACTTGCTTATAATCTGGTATATCAATCTAAGACGAAGCATATCGACCTTGGTGCTCATTATATTCTAGGTCTTGTTGCTGATGTTATTCTTTCTCTAGAGTATTGTCCTACCAAGAAGATGGTAGTTAATATCTTCACTAAATTCTTTACTAAAGGAAGAGGAACAAGAGACCAAATCTTGTTTCTGAAAAGAGATTCATATTCAGTAGACATAACTTGTTCCCAATGAGGCTGACCCTTAGCTTCATCATAAGTAGTAGGATCATCTGTGGCCAAAACTTTGGTCATAAGAGAAAAGTTAGATCTAATTTGATGAGTGTTGGAAGGATTTCCAACCTCACTAATAGCAGATTCAAGAGTTTTCCTAGCCTAAATAGGAAGAGTAGAAGGACCACGAGTCATTTCAAGAGCTTCATGGGTTTTAGGTGGAATAATTGAAGGAAAGGAAGAATCAATATCAATAATACGCACAAAACCAGAAGAAGGAGTAACAAGAATAGGAGCAACAGGTAGTATTGGTAAATTCAGGGTAACATGAGATTCTATAGACTTAGGTGGGGAAGAGACTTCAAGAAATTGAACATCCCTTCTAAGTCTGACACTTTGATTACAAGGATAAAAAAACTTGTAAGAATAGGAATTCTCATCATAGCCAATGAAGATACACTTGTGAGATTTGTGTTCTAACTTTTTATGTTTTTCATCAGGAATATGATCCCATCATTCACAACCAAACACCTTAAAATTACTAATATTTGGTTTATATCCATTCCATTCTTCCTCAGGTGTAACATGCTTAAAAGCTTTAGTAGGAACTCTATTTAAAATAAAATTAGTGCAATAGATGGCTTTAGCCCAAAATTTCTTATGCAGTCCTTTAGAATAAAACATACATCTAGCCATTTCAACTAAAGTTTTGTTTTTCCTTTTAGCACCATTTTGTTGAGGTGTGTAAGGAACAACCTTTTAATGTTGAATACAATGTTTAGATAAATATGCATCAAATTTTTTCTTAAAAAATTAACCCCCATTATCAGATTGCAAGGTTCTAATACTCTTATCAGATGCATTTTCAACCCTGGATTTAAATACTTGAAATTTTACAAATGTTTCACATTTATTTTTCAAAAAATAAACCCAAGATTTTCTACTAAATTCATCAATAAAGGTAAGAAAATAAACTACATAAGATATTGAAGGAACTTCAAGAGGACCACAAATATCACTATGAATTAATTGCGAAGGTGCTTTAGCACACTAGGCTTTACCTTTATTTGATGTTTCTTTATGATGTTTACCAAAAACACATCCTTCACAAACACTAGTAGTAGAAGAAATATTTGGCAAACCATGAACCCTTTTAGTTAGCATTTCCATTTTACCACAATTCAAGTGTCCCAATATTTCATGCCATAATTGACTTAGTCCATTAGCATGAGCAACCCAGGAATAAAAGAGTTGTCTCTTAATTGAAATAAAAGCAACAAATTTATATAAACCAGTTGTATGATCAACATGACTAAAAGAGACTACTTTGTAATTTTGGTTGATATATTTAAGAACATATCTATCAAGCCAAGCTTCAAATTTAAAACTTTTCTGACTTGCATAATAAATAGAAAGTAAGTTGACAGGCATGTTTTGAACATGAAAAACATATTCCAATTGACCATTAGCAACATTAATATTACCATAACCAATTACGGAATGTTGTTTACCATCACCAATAGAAAATTTATGAGATGAGTACTTATTAGTGTCACAGGATGTAAATAAACAAACATTACCAGTCATATGTTTAGAATCACCAAAATCCATTATTCATTCAATATTAGAAGAAGAATTACTAGACGAAAAAAAAGATGCACATAAAGCTACTTGAGATTCATTAAAAAATTTCTTCTCAGCTTTAGCCATTAAAAGTTTCACTTTAAAGCAATCCTTTTCAGGATGGTTAGTTTTACCACAATGCCTACAGAGATCATACACTTTCTTCCTCTTTCTAGTTTCATGGTGTGCATGAGAAGCATGGCCATTATTGTTAGCATGATTAGAAGTGTGTGAATAAGAACCTTTAGCATTATTAACACTTTTCTTAGGATTCTTATTATGTGTCATAAGAGCTTTATTAGAGGAGACTTGTCCTAAAGAAATCAACCTTTCTTTATCATTTATCAACCCCTGACAGAAATCATCAAAAGTAGGTTTTGTTGTACTTTGAGACAATTCAAGAGCCCTATTCCTAGATTGGATGAACATGTCAAAACAAGATGGAAATTTTTGTTCTACAAGAATTATAAGAGCAGTGCTTATCTTCTTTTAATCTTTACCACAATTATTTAACTTTTCATTTAAGGTTTTCAATTCAGCAAGATATAATTTTACTCTATCAAAATTAGTAGGATCTAGTTCATGAATCTTCCTTTCAAGGTAATAACTAGAAATGTCATCAAATTTATCAAATAAAGAAGAAACAGTTATCCATAACTCAACTGGGTTTGCTTCTGCCTCAATGCTTACCTCAAGACTATCTGAAACCATTTGACTAATGAGTTCCCTTTCTTGATGACACTTTTCTTCCCATTTAATCAAGGCTTGAGCATCTATAGGTTTCTTGTGTTCACCATTAACTAGCCTCCATAGATTCTTACTCCTGAGAACATCAATCATTTTCCTTTTCCATGCAAGATAGTGAGAACTGGCAAGTTGAGGAACATAAGATACTTTTGAAGTCATAATGATAGAGATTTTGACAAGAAATATAAACCCAAATGCAAGAAATGATAAGAGAAAAAGTGGATAGAAAATTGTAAGTTTTTGTAGTTCGTTCTACCATCACCAGGAAACCTAAAAAATATCCATCTTAAATCAACGATAATTTTGCTTCTGGTACACCATTTGAGATGATTTGTTTTTTTCTTTAATTTGGTAGCTTGGTGAGAGGAACCCAAATATCTACTCTGTTCTAGGAAATTATGCACAGAAGGTAACATATCTAACAAAAAACATCGGGTGTCAAAACAAAAAACACTCAATAATGCCCCAAATGCTTATTATAACCAGTTTTAGGAAATGACGCAGCCACTCTACATCCACTTATGTGGCCAAAATTTTGATTTGAACCCTCGGTCCACCAATCTTCCACCCTGCAAAAAAGGACCAAAAAACTAGATGAAAATCATAGATCTTCCAATTGGAAGATAGATATCCTTGACGAGAATCCAAAAACCATATAGATCTTATAGAAAAACAATACAGAGCCCATTGGAAAAAAATCTTCAAAAGACTACATAACAAAGTTAAGGTTATGAGAAAAAAAACTCAAATATGTAGAATCATGCCCACATCTGAAGAGAAGCCTAATGGTCATCAGATAGAAAGAAAATACACAAAAAATAAGGAGTGCCCAGATAACAAAAAATGAAGATACACATTGAGGTTTAAATTCAAAGAAGATGCTAGATCATAGTAGTCATGACCCATATACCATGTTAGAATATTAGATCTACTAAACTAGCTATCTATATAAGAAACCACCAATATATTGACATATAAATAAGAATAAAAAGAGAACAAGGAAAAATAATACAACATATATATACGTGGTTCACCCAATTGGGCTACGTCCACAGGAAGGTAGTCTTCTATTATCTCCAGAAATCTCCTACAATATTACAAAGAAAGCACCTGCAAATATCCTGATACACATAGCAGTATGATGTGAGCACAAGATAAGATATCATGGTATCAAAAAATGGTATATTCCTTAAGAGGCTCCCTTGACCATATTATATAACTATACATGTGGAGGAATTACTCTCACATATTAAATGTCGAATAATATAATTCTCCAAAATAACACCTCTTTAAATAATAAATGGATACAAGAGTATATTATGCCATAATAGATATGGGATATAATGTATTACTCTTTTACATAAGATTATGGAAAACTTATGACATAATACAAAGACATTATTACCTTCCAAGGAATATAATATATTTCAATAATCTACAGACTACTTGTTGGGGACATGCCTCCTCCCCCACCAAAGGGAGCAGATGAGTAGATGAGAGAGGCCGAAGAGGGTGAGCACATCCTGAGGGGGGAGTGGGCATCTAGGCCCATAAGGATGGTTTGAGATTTAGGATAGACTACTGCAACATATTATCTATATTTTTGGTTGAGGATGGTGTCCACCCTGTGACGACCTCAAACACGAGACATCCACAAAGATCCTAGGTTCGCAGATCTCTTGAGGGACTGTCCAGACAATATGATGACTCTTATGTGTCATATCATTGGAGTTGGAAGGCTACTAGCAACAAAGAGGGATGAAGGGCATGTAATGCCAAACATGTCAAATGAGCCTTCACATAGTGCTACCCCATTAGATCATGATCATGAGGGTGTTGATCTCGCTTCTGGTAGTACTACCCCATTGAATCATGGTTAGGGTGTCAATGAACCTTCTGGTAGTACATCTCCTCGTCATTCACTTGATAGTCAAATGCCAAAGCTAGACGATGCACCACATGTTTCTCCTAAGAGAGCATATGAGCCACCTCTTCCTCCACCTTATAGTTTGATAGTTGAGGAATTATTTGACCAAGCTACAAACCAGGGTACCACTACTATGTTTGTTGTTTCAGATATTCGATATCATTTATTTCACTTAATGTAGTTGTTTCACTTATATATATATATATATATATTATATATATATATATATATATATATATATATATATATATATATATATGTGCAATTTTATTTTCATGTTTATGTACTTAATTTCTATGTTGGTGTT
This sequence comes from Pinus taeda, assembly GCA_000404065.3. Classification (NCBI taxonomy): domain Eukaryota; kingdom Viridiplantae; phylum Streptophyta; class Pinopsida; order Pinales; family Pinaceae; genus Pinus; species Pinus taeda. The sequence goes on from APFE031021868.1 coordinate 45,247, forward strand.
GATGTGTGTATTCTTAGGTCATGCTAGTTATGTTCATTTAATGTGCTTGCAAATATATGTATATGTGATAACAATTATTTGACATGAGATGTATAATAATTTGATGTTGTGTGTGGTGATGATGTTAGATTACAATGATTTTGTTTTGTTAGATGTGATCACGATGATGATGGAATGTTAGATTATTAGATCTTTGTGCTAGCTAATGATGTTTATATGTGCTAGAGGTGTATATAATTAAATGATGCAAGTGAACTTGAATGCGTATTTGATATGATGTATATGTTTGTTATATGGTTATGATTATGATATTTATTTATATGAAATAATATTTACTATATATTATGTATTGGTGAACTTATATCAAAATTTTAGATATGAAACTGCACGCAAAATGACTTACTTTAAAAAGTATTATGCAAATATATTTTTATAAATTAGAACGTTTAGTACGGTTGAAATGAATTTAAAATTATTATAAATAATTTTCTATTTTCTTAGATAGTTCATATTCATTATAACCTAATTCGTAAAATATTTCAATACTTAGAAGGAAAAAATAATTAAAGGTAAAATAATTTAGTTAGTTCTTAGTAAGGCAAAAATGTGCAATTCATTCAGTTTTTAATATAAAATATTAGTAATAATAGATTATTCAAAAATACAATTTAAGCAATGAAAAGGTACACTATGGTCGATCTATATATAGAAATAGAAAACCAATACTATAGATAAATGTTTTGACATGTACATCTTTTTTCATGTTTTACATTCTAAAACCATATTTTCATATAATGAGATTCGATCCCTCTCGGCTCTTGGTAGATCCGTTGTTAAGATGGATCTATATTTGTTTATAAAATTTAATCTATTGTTAAATTTAAGAAACTTAAGTCGCATATTTTTTATAATTAATTTAGAATTAACATAACTTAAAACAATTATTAAAAAAAAATTATTTGTCACTAATGTTATGAGATTTTCAAGCAATTTAAATTTAATATTTATACCAATTCTTACCAATTTAAGTTATAAATTTCTCTCTCTAAACTTGAGGATCAAGAAATGTAAAACAAGTCTTGTGAAATTACTTGTAGTTGGGGATTTCTTGTATTGGAAGTTCTCCCTTAAAGAGGCAAGTGAATTTTTTTGTAGTGATAAAGATATAACAATTTTATGCTATTTTAGTTCTTTATTTGTCATTGTACTTGTTTAAATTTAACCTTTTTTTTTTAATAAATATGAGTTAAATAGTATAAAAAACATATTATATTAGATTTAAACTTTTGACAAATAATATATTTGATTATTCCTTAATGAACAACTCAAGAAATATTATTTTTTCCACATACTTATCACGAGATAGTCACTCAAATTCATTTTTTCACATTTCTCCTTCCTAATATTACATCATGTTCACAATGATAAAGACATGTCTTTTTAAAACAATATACCTATAAATACATAAAAATAGACATTTATGTTACATAATCTAAATAGGAAAGAAAAAAGCATCAACAAATCTATTGGAAAGTCAAACAAATGCCTCTTAATCACCACCACATTATATATTATTTAATTCTTAGCCATAAAATATTTATTAATTCAACTTTTATTTATAATTACCGTTGAAAAGAGAAGTCAAAATTGGTCCATTATACATGAAGAAAAAATTAAAGCCTCTCATGCATCCATGTAGGCACAGTTGTTTCTCTTGTGGCCCATAAAAATATGTAATCAACATTTTATACATGAATAAGACCTCCTTTTAGTTTACATAATTTTGCTAGAATTGGAATTAAGATATAGTAAACATGGTTTTACCTCTCATGTCAAGAATTTAATTTACATATTAATACACAAATTTTTCATTAATAAAGTCCTCATAGATTTATCACTAAATTGAGAATAAATATTCAATGTTATTTCTAAATTCACCATTTTCTCATTTTGGTTATATTCTTTTCATTTTCCTATTTGAGAAGGATTGTGACCTTGAATCCTTATTATCATAGATATTGTACACAAATGTAAATTCTTAGTTTTAAGTGTAAAAAAAATTACATTGCAAAAAAACATGTAAAAGCATTTTTGAATCTTACCAATTATATAAAATGACAACAAGAGGAATAAAAAACAATATAATTAGAAAAATAAAGAGAAAAAACATACAATAATAGTATAAATGATGAAATACCACAAGTACATATCACTCTCCATTTTCATCACCCTGATTATCTCCCTCGCTTGGCATGATAACAGTATTGTCCTAAAACATATGTTTTGATCTAGGGTCATGTCTTAATATGAACCACCCATCCATATCCAACACATCTGGGTAAGAACACACTTGGTTGTAGTGTTTTGGGAAAAAAAGAGGCTTCCTAGCTTCATGCCACATGTTTGTAGAGTTGATATATGTCAGCCCACTACCATGTTCTTCCTTTACTTTATTCCGATCAAAGGTGTCTCACCACTTGCACATAACAATAACACATTGGAATGAAGATAAATCCACTTGAATTGTCTCTTATATCTTTTCAACATAACCTAACGTCCCTTGCATTAGGTTTTGATACTAGTGGCTAGCACGATTAGATTGGTTGAACTTGATTTCCACTCCACAGCCTTGTGTCACGCATCCATCATCAGAATCCTTCATGTGAAAATGATGTACATATACCCACATAGATGAAAATAAAGGCACCTATAAAATAGTGAAAAGTTCATAGTGTCATGTGTCTAATAACCCGAACATAATTAAAAATATAATATATATATA